>PVKA01002809.1:0-101886 GCA_004027165.1 Ctenomys sociabilis
GACTTGAAATTATACTACAAAGCTACTGTGATAAAATCAACATGGTATTGGCAACAAAATAGACCCAAGGATCAATGGAATAGATTAGAAGGTGCAGAAGCATCTATAAACACACTCAGCCATCTGGTCTTTGACAAAGGGGCCAAACAAGCTTACTGGAAGAAAGATAGCCTCTTCAACAAATGGTGCTGGAAAACCTGGTTTTCTACATGCCGAAAAGTAAAACTTGACCCAGCTCTATCACCATGCACTAAGCTAAAGTCAAAATGGATTAAAAATGCAAACATTAAAACAGAAACACTCAATCTCCTGGAAGAGAAAGTATAAGGAACTCTTGAAGACATAGTTGTAAGTAAAGAGTTCAAGAACAAATATATATTTGCATGGGAAACACTTGAAAGAATCAACAACTAGGATCAACTCTTCTTGAGAAGTTTCTGCACATCAAAAGAAATTGTCAACAGAGTGAACAGACAACCCACAAATTTTGAAAAAATCCTAACTAATAAGCAATCAGACAAAGGTCTGCTGTCTAGAATATATTAAGAACTAAGATATAATGGGGCCCTCAAATTTAAAGACCCAATTCAGAAATGAGCATCTGAGATGAATACACACTTCTCAGAGGATGAAATTAAAGAAGCTAATAAATAGAGGAAAAAATGCTCCACATCACTAGCCATCCATGAAATGCAAATAAAAACAACACTGAGATACCATCTCACTCCAGAAAGAATGGCTATCATAAGGAAATCAACCAACAACAAATGTTGGAGAGGTTTGGGGGAAAAGGGAACACTTCTCCACTGCTGGTGGGAATGTAGACTGGTGCAACTATTGTGGAGATCAGTGTGGAGACTCCTCAAAAGAGTAGAACTGGAAATCCCATTCAAGCCGGCTCTCCCTCTATTGGTAATTTTCCCATAGGAAATGAAAACATTATATCATAGTGATATATGTGTACTTATGGTTATAGCAGCACAATTTGTGACAGCAACATCTTGGAAACCACCAAGATGCCTGTCACATGAGGAATGCTTGAAAAAGACGTGGTATTTCTATATAATGGAGTATTACTCAGCTATAAAGAATGATAAACTTGAAGCATTTATACTGAAGTCGATGCCACTTGAACATATACTCATACGTGAAATAAACCAGACACACATGTGCAAATATCATATAGTCTCTGTAGTATAAGAAGACAAAAGAAGAAATACAAACAGAAATGTACAACAACAACTAAAGACAATTGAGTCAAATAGTTAGGGCAACCTGAATGACATATGCTGCAGGGTACTAATTAGCTTTTCATCTGGATGGTTAACAACCTAAGTTCACAGATAAAAATTGGAGAAATAAAAGAGCCACAAAGCCAGCCAACATTTTGGCCCTAGCCTTTCAAGGTCAGCAAAGACTCAGGGTATAGGAGAACCTGTACTGCAACATCATGAAACTCAGTTGAGCTCCAAAATTTCTGAACAAGGAGATTATGGAGCCACAGAGGAAAGAGATAGAAGTCCTATAGTGTGCCTGGGGAGAGTCATATGGAGAGAAAACTTTCTCTCAGGCTCTCATAGGGAGCAAACTGGTCAGGCATTGGCCATGACTCATCAGTACAGATGACACAGACAAAGGATGTACAGAGTAAAGTACAGGTTACAAGGTAAACCCTAAGGGGACTTCACTGACCTCATCTGAAACAAAAGCTACATCTTTTGGTATATAGATCTTGATCTATCTTGGTCTTAACCATCCAGCAGAAAAGTATAAAAATGAGGTATATAGTGTGGGGCCATGATAATAAGTTGAGCTGTAAATGGCTATAGTCAACAACTTCTTCAGATAACTCACTATCAATGTGGATTGCTGGACTGTGTTGGAGTGTGTTGCCAAGTTCAGGCACCTAAATTGGGTTAATGACAATGGATTGTCCATCTTTGACAGGTGTAGACAAAAAAAGGGGTATACAAAGGCAGAATCATGATGTGTGTGTATAAACAGTACAGTTAGGATAAATATGCCATGCTTCTGCATAATTCTATGAGAAGCACGATTTGCACTAATAGTGGCTGGACAAGATATTATGTCGGCTTCTAGTACTATGGACAGACACTGGGGAGATAACAAGGTAGACATTGTTAATTGTTGAATCTGTGATATAAGTCAGTTGTAGAGAAATAAGACAGGTATATAGCTGCACTCTCTTCATTCATTGATTACAGACATCTGCCATAATAATGCCTGTAAGTATAATATCTTGTATGCACCTTATATGACACGAAAACATTACGAAAACATTTTGCAATGTATTGATTTCTTGAATCTGTCCTCTTAATTTGTCTTGAAACTGTCTCATTGCTATTTGTTGTTCAATAAAAATTATATATATATATATATATATATATATGTTACTTTATAGTTTTATATTAGTCTATGTCACTTTACATTACTTAAATCTTTTAATTACATAAAAATGTAGTATATAGATTCCTACCTTAGCCATCGAGTGTACAGCTTGGTGGCATCTTTACAACACGCTGCAGCACTCACCATGCCCATTTCTATGTGAGCTTCGTCTTCCCATGCTGGGCCTTCAGGCACGCAGAGCGATCCTTCCCCCTGCCTCCTTCTCTGAGGCCCTGCTCACCTGAACTGCCCTTTCTGCCTCTATAACTGGACTACTGTAGCTGCTTCTTCTAAGCAGAGTCATACAGTATTTTTCCTGTTGTGATTTGTTCTTTCGTTTACCACAGTATCTTCAAAGTTTTCCATGTTATGTCATGTTTGGAAATTTCCTCCAATTTAAGGATGAATGATTTGCCATCGTGTACGTATATTACATTTTATTTATTCATCTGTCTGCGAGTGTATGCTTGGGTTGCTTCCACCATTTCACTCCTGTAAATAATGCTACTTTTTCCCTACTACGTTACAACGTTTTCAAAGACAAAGACTATTGTTTGCTTCATCTCTGACTTCCTATCCAATGCCTGCTACAGTGAAGCACTCAATAAATACCCACTGAATTAATGGAAATGTAGTACTGGAAAGAACTGGAAATAAGTTCAATTTCTTACACCTTCCAAGAAAAGAAAGCAAGATGGTTCAGAGTAAGGAGCTCTGCTCTTGGTGCTTTGTGTGTGTTTTAGAATGTGAAACCTATAGCCTTTATTTTGAATTTTCAGGGTTCTTTTCATCTACTTCTTAGACAAATGGTTCCAAGGTATTTTCTTATTAAAGAAAATTTGCATGTTTGTTATTGTAAATAGGTCAAGTGTAAAGCACAACTTTTCATTATTTAAAATCATTTCAGGCAGAACAATTAACACATAATATGCTCAGCATTAAATGTGAGTTTAGCAAAGTAGTATGTATTCTTATATGAAATAAGAAAAGACTAGACTTCTGCTTGTAGGAGAAACTGTACAAGTATTGAGAAGACAGCATTTCTGAGGAGACTTGGGACAGACACTGCTCAAGGGAGGGGCATCTCCAACCTCCTCACACAACACAGACCTTCCCTAAACTCACTCTCTTTTGCGCATTCGATGATGAGATTCAGTAAGACCCAGCTACAGGTCCAGGTCGAGGTCACAAAAGGTGAACACCCCAAAGCCTCCTATTTAACAAAAGAGTGACAGCTCTCTGCCACCACCTCTTCTGGTTTGTTTGTTTGTTTGTTTTCGGTTTGTTTATTTGCAGAACCAGGGATTGAACTCAGGCTCTTGCAATTGCCAGAGAAGTGCTTATTCTACTGAGCCATTTCCCTGCCCCCCATCCCCCGTGCCTCTGATGCTTATAAAAAGAAGACAAAGATGATGTGGAAAAATGAATTTGTAGGGAGAATATCAGTGAGTAGTAAGTGTTAGAGAACAAGGGTGGTAATATTTCATTTTGAATGGTTAAAGATTTCCCTAAGGAACTGGCATTTCAGTTGTGAATAACAGGAATCAGTCGTGCAACCATGGGGGTGGATATGAGAGAGATAGTCCTAAGAGAGGGACCTGTCAGTGCAAGGCCTTCGGGAAGGAGCATACTTGGCCAGTTCAAGGAGCTGAAAGGTTAAGTGGCTGAAATTTGATGGGTGAAGTAGAGGAAGAATTCAATGAAATCAGGCAATCAAAGGGTCCAGATCACCCAGCGCTCAGGAAGCTACAGTGAAAATTTGATGTCAGTTTTCTATTGTAATCAAAAGCCCCTGGAACGCTTTAAACAAGGAGATGAGTGATGTGAGTTATGCTTATAAGTAGCTCACATGCTAATGCTTGCAGGATGGAAAAGTGCAAAAGTAGGAGAGGGGTGAATTACCCGGAAGACTCAGAGGGCTGTATCAGACCAGTGGTAGTGAAGAGTGAGAGACATGACTGGGCTTAGGATAAATTTTGGAGTTAGAATCAGTAAGACTTGCTGGTGGTCCTGGGGAACAGAGAGAAGAAATGAAAAGAACCAAGGATACCGCCTACAGTGTTAGCTAGAAGTACAGTATTCCAGTTACTCAAATGAGTTCAAAGAAGAGACATTTGGAGAAAGGGACAGTTTTGGCCTTGATAATTTTCAGGTGGCTTTTAGAAGTTCCACATAGAGCTATTGAGTGACTAGGCAGTAGAAGGTAGCAAAGTGGAGTTCTAAGGAAAAGTGCATCAAGGGCCAGGGCACTGACCACCCAGGATGACACTGGGCATGCGCAGAACTGTGGAGCCATGGAGTCCAAGGTGCACAGTCCGACAGAAGTATGATGCAAGCAGCGTGTATGCTTAAATTTTCTAATAGTTACTCCAAGAAAAGGAACCCAAATTAAGAAGGCGGACAGGGAAACTGATTTTAATAATACTCTTAAGTATTCATTGCATATTTTAACATGCAATTGATATAAAACTATTTATTAGGCAGGTTTTTTTTACAAAGGCCATGAAATCTGGTGTGTGTGTGTGTGTGTGTGTGTGTGTGTGTGTGTGTGTGTGTGTGTATTTCAATCTGTAGTAAAAGCATTTCAAGAATACAGTAGCTATTTTGGTAAGTGGCTGCCATGCTGTAGAATATAAGGAGAGAAAAGAACAAAACCTGGGAAGTACTCAAACAACACAATACTCAAATTAAGCACAATAGAAGCTAGAGGAGGGAGGGCCAGCCAGATAGCTCAGTGGACTAGAGTGCCTGCTCAGGCAAAGCGCAGGGACAGGGGTTTGATCCCTGGCCCCACATGCATGCCAAGACTATAACTTGAGACTGGTTGTGGTGGCACCCCTGTAACGTCATGCTTGGGAGGCTGAAAACAGGAGGATCACTATGAGTCAGATCCATGTAGTGAGACCCTGTAGACCCTATACTAAATTTAGAAGAAGAAGGAGGAGGAGGAGGAAGGGGAGGAGGTAGAAGAGGAGATCGAGAACAAGAAGCTATGGAAGGGGTGTCTGAGGCTAGAGAAACCAAGACAAGAAAACATTTCAGGAACAGAGTGGCCAGCTATGTCAAATATTTCTGATGCAAAGAAATCAGACAGAATAGACAAGTAATCTGTGGATTCCTTGCTGACCTCCATAAAGGCAGCCAGGAAAGTCTCTTAGTGCAGATGAGAGAAAGGGTGATTAGAGAGAGATGGGAGAGGTTGAGATCCAGGGCTTTGACAGAGATACTGCCTCTGCTAGGAGCTGGAAGCCGCCATACACACTAACATGAGAGGAAATGGCATCACTGGTTAGGAGGCAGGAAATGGGAAGAAAAGGGAGTCCTTTGTTTAATGCCCGCTTCAATTTTCTTAGGGAAATATAATACAAGGTCAAGGGTAGAAAGCCACAGGTGCATGAAATTTGAGGAACAGGAAGAAAGAAACAGCTGTGAAAATTGTACATTGTCTACTGCCTATGTGAGACTCATTATCTTGTGTGTGTGTGTGTGTTTCAGCTGTTAGGATTACAAACTCAGAGGAGGTGATAGTAGTGCTTTATTAGATTGTACTTGTTCTAGTTGGTTCTATAGAAGGAAGGGGCTGGTAATGTAAGAGTATTTTAAAAAGGAATGATTATGATAGTGGCCCACAAACTCTTCTGTGGATAAAAAGGAAAGAATGGGCTCACTGATCATAGCACCAAGGGATTGGCTATCCTAATGAGGTTAAAGAACTTTTGTCATAAAAGTATTTAAAAGAAGTGAGTTAGAAGTTTAAAAGATGGTGATCAGAAAATGAGGCACTGAAATTGAGGTCATGGAGTCTGTGACTACAGGACTTGACACAAGAGGTGGACACAGGCAGAGATCGCTGGAAGCCAGCATGCCTAGATTGCTGGTCCCGATGAGAGAGGGATCATTGCAGTGGGTGCAGTGATGACGAGAGTAGCAGTGGAGCTGAAGGCTGTGTGGTGCTAAAGTCATTATTGAAGAAAGGGGCTCACAGGAGCGCAGTTAACAGAAATGAGTGGGTGCTTCTAGGACTGGGGGTTTTGAAGGCAGAAAGAGTATGGTATTAAAGTAAAACTCTGAAACAATAATTAGATATAAAGACTAAAATTGCAGCCTGTACTTGTGGGAGTCATGACGCAGTGGATCCACAGACAGAGGCAGTGCTGGTGGCATCACCCAGAGCAGAGGGTACTGTTTCCATGGAGAGATGATGTGCTGATGCCTGACTGAGTCATGTGATACATGCAGGACAGAAAGGAACATTCAGAAAGAGGGGTTTTCTGACACTGCAGCATGAGTTCATGAGTCCTGTGCAGGGGTGAGAGTGCTGGCAGTGCGGCTGTGCAAATGCACCAGGCGGTGTGATCCTGAAGTGGCTGGCTGGGAGACTTGAGCACTCTGTGCTTCGAGAGTCTGGTATGTCACTCCTCTTCAGACCACCCTGGGTTTGTAAGCCATTTGTGCTGTTCACCATAATTTTCCCAGGCCTCTTTTTTTTCTTTTTAAATCAAATTTTAAATCATGGGAGACTATCTCTAGAACTCTATTTTCTGTTGGCAATACCTGAACTAATTTGGGTGCTGGTGTGTTGGAGTCTGACAATCTACCTCACACACCCATGCACAGAACGTTAGTGGGATTTCTTGTCGTTGCTGCCCTTTTCTTGTCTCCAAAAGCATGTAAGAAAAGAACCAATTGATTGGGAAAATGCCCAGCTGCCTTTAGAGAAACCGCTGGCCTCACCATTTGTTTCTTGAGTGTTTTTCCCTTCTTGGTCCCTAGGTTTGCATGTGACCTCATCCTGACCTGCATCTAGGAGAAGAGTTTACTCAGCCAAGACCCTGTACATACAATATTTTTTCCTTTCTTTTCAGAGGTGGTGATGGTCTCATTCCTAGGTGTTTGTGTATTACAATGAGCCTTGGAAATTGCATTTGATTGCTTCTGAAAACCCTAAAAATAGGGTAGGAGCTGTTGAATGAACAGACACAGAGTCCAGAATTCAAGGTCCCTCACAATTTAGATCTCATGTCACTGTGTTCCTCCCCCTCTGAAGCACTCATCATAGCTGTGGTTCAGCTTTATCTAGTTAACATAGTTGCTGGTAGCAATCTATAAATAATCTGCCTCTCTGTGCTTGGCTGTAAGCTTCACAGGAGCAGAGAGCACGTCTGCCCTCAGCTTGACCCACTATGCTTCCAGCTTACCTCTATTTTACCCAAATGCACATACACTCAGTTACAATCAAGCCCCTGTTAGGTGTCAAGGATGTAGGGCTTGGTGTACAGATATAAGATTAATCTGACAACATCTGTGCCTGAAGTTTCCTAATCTATGTGGAAAATGGGAATCAGCCATCTGTGATGTTTAGGGTAAAAGACAGAACTGGTCCTGAATCTGTGGGGTCAGGATGTTACAGAGGGAGGAGAAGAAATACACAGCAAGCATCTCTCAGGCATCATTCACTGTGTGAGGCTGACTCTTTACCCTGTGGCCATGCTGTGGGGTAGAAAAATACCCTGTAGTTTCAAAGGAAATGAAAAAGTGGGATTTAGTCCCTGAAATATGGTGCAAATTAGGGTTTAGAACAAGATGTAAGGGGAACACTTTGTGATTTGTGTCCTTATCTTCAACTTATTCTCCTTAGAACAGCTAGCACCTATTTGTGGCAAATACTGTTCTAAGTTTTGTATATGTACACTCATTTAATCTAGTGATGTAGGTGTTGTTATAATCTGTATTCTGCAGTGGACTGACTTATGTACAAGGAAGTATCTATAGCTAATAAGGAAAGAGGACCAGGTTGCAGAAAGATCTTGGAATCTAAGCCCCTGGTCACTTTATGTACTGTGCCCCGACCTCCAGGGATTTTCTTTTACTCTTTCTTGATTTTCAAAAAATAATTTTTCATGTATCTTTCTGTAGATCTTAAATACTTGTTTTTAAAGAAGGACATAAAAGACAACATAGCAGTTCATACACTTAATGGCTGTGCTTCATGGCTATGAAATAATTTTTTCTTAATATGACAGAGCATGAAGGAAAAGAAAAGAAATTGGAAAAGAAAAAGGTTTCTCCATGTTGTTTTCTGTCCATTTTCATCTTTGCAAAAAATAAAAAATAAAAAAATAGCATTCAGGGCCAGCGAGATATCTCAGCAGACTAAGCACCTGCTTAGGCAAGTGCAGGGACCGGCGTTTGATCCCCAGTACCACAGCCCAGTGCTGGGGAGACTGAAGACAGGAGAATCACTACTAGTTCAAGAGACCCTGTCCTAAATACATTTAAAAAAGGATCAAAAAAGATAACACAAACATACATGCACACAGATACAGTCACACACTCTGGGTCCAGCAAGGAGAAACTGGGCAGAGAATACAGAGATGATAGGCTGCAGATCCCGGCAGCGGGAGTCTGTGTGCTTCTTACTTCATGTGTCTTCATCTTCTATCAGATGCTGTGCATGTGCTGTGCCCGTGTATGTAGGTGTGCACTTTTGTGTGTGTTTTGTTAATCAAACTCTATGTTCTCTGAGATTACAGAATATCTTAAGCTCTCTTTCTTCATTTTGTTTTGACTTACTTTTGATACAGGGTCCCATAGTGCAGTTCAGGACACCACTGACCTCACTCTGTAGCCCAGGCTGTCCCCAAATTTGGCATGATCATCCTGCCTCAGCTTCTAGAACTGGCATTGCTGGCATATGCCCTGGGACCTTTCTCCTTTTTTATTCAGACATGCACTCATATTCCCAACATGCATACACACAGTTTCTCATTCTTTTGCCTTTGTACTTGGACATCTGAGCTAAGAACACCTCGTGGCTCCTGCCCTTCTCAGATACTGATGAGCACTGGTTTTATTTGTGGCAGTGATGTGTTCAGCTTCAAGGCCTTTTTCAGATTTCCCTTGTGGCTAGGGGTGGAGAGAAAGACCACGCTGAAGTTGCTGAATGGGAATTCTAGAAAGTCTCTGAAGATAGGGCTTGCTGTTCTGTAGCCTCCCCTCACTGCCTACAGACGGATATGGTAAGCTCTGGTAGGCCCTTCTACCGAGAGAAGGCACTGAGGGGGGTACCATAACTAGAAGAAACAGGAATAGCAAGTGACATTGCAATAGCTCTGGGCTACTACCTATCTAGACTTCTTTTGCAAGATAGTAAAAAAAGGTTTCAATTCCCCAAAATCTCTGTCCCTTCTGGTCTCTGGGGCTAGAGCAAAGCACAGTTCCCAGCTGACAGAAGATAACTTGTATTTTTTTTTAAATTTATTCAACACATTAGTATAGTGTTTTTTGAATTTTAGAGAAATATTTCTGAAATATAGCATAAGATTAATAATAGATTGTACATTGTAAATAAACTATTTACAAACTTCAATGAATATAACACTAAAAATTATCCAAAATAAAAATGAAGAATTTACAGATCAGTGATATAACAATTTGCTCTGTGCCAAAGTCAAGAAAGTTATATTCATATAATTAGAATTCTCAAAGTAGAAAGGGGCAGTCAATAAATATTTAAAGATTTAAAATTTCTGAATTTAGTTGAAATTATAGCACATTTCCAAGAAAAATGAACCTTTTGCACAAGAAATTTTAATAAAATCATACCAAGATACACAAAAATGAAATTGTCCAAAACTTACTGTAAAGAAAAAAATCATTAAAACATATACATACAAAAATTAGCTCTGAAAGAACAGAATTAAATAGCATCTTATTTCACATTAAAAAGAAAAAAAAAGGAGTCTAGGGAGATAGCTCAGTAGAATAAGTATTTGCATGGCAAGTACTTATTTTTTGGCAATCCCTGGTTCTGTCAAAAAAAAAAAAAGAAACTAGACTAATTAAAGGACTGAAAGAAAAAGAAAAAGAAAGATCTCTTCTCATTGAATTTTATACTTAGCAAACATACCTTTGAAAACTAAAAGTAAAATATTTTCCAGTTATACAAATTCACAATATTCTAATACCTCCAGACGTAGCATATAGGAAATAACAGCATAATCCAGAAGGCAAGAGAAGTTGCTGTATGATCCTGGATGAAGAATAAAGAATTCTTAAAATGATAGTTATGCAGGACTACATAAAATATATTAGATGAACCCATTTAAAAGGTCATGAAAGATTTCTACAAAACAGTATCAATCTTATGCCAAGTTATATACATATTTTTTCATTTGTGTGTGTGTGTGTGTGTAAGGAAGAAGTAATATAAAGTCAATGGACAATGCAAATATACTTTTTAAAGTTTCTAATACTAGAAGAAAAAATCATACCATGTCTTTTAAGTAAATTGTAAGCCAAAGATATAGTATAAATCTTAAAACAAAAATCAAGATTAAACAATATTCAGAAAATTAAATATAAATATTTCAAAACAATTGAACTAAGAAAAACTTTTCATGATAGTAAAGAATTACTAAGAATAAAACATAAGATAAATACTGGAATGGCAAATATATGACCAGCACTTCTAACAGTCTGGGATGGGATATCCCTCAAAGTTCTAGTATGTCATGGACATGGACAGTGTCCATAACACTTGCTGGTGGCCAGGTGCCACTTGTGGGACTGAGCTACAGCTATCTTCCTGGTATCTACCTTATAGGCCTGGAGAGAATCATGACCCATAGGGTGCAGGAGAAGTCCATTTGTAGAGTATGCTGATGGAAATATTTTGCTGCTGTATACAAAAGAGTAATTAAAAAATTGTTTTTGTATACCTCTTATTCTCCTGTGTTTAATTGTTTGTTTTATTTTGTGGGTTCTTTCCATTTTCATTCATGGAGTTGTGGTTATTTTGATCCCTTTCTAGAATATCTTTTAGTAGTCTGTATAGGGTTGGCTTTGTCATCATGAAATTCTTTAGTTGTTCTTTGTCATGGAAATATTTCATTTCTCCATTATACCTGAAAAAGAGTTTTACAAGGTATATTAGTCTAGGTTGGAATTTGTTTTCTTATAAAACTTGAAGTACTTTTCTCTGTGCTCTTTTTGCCTTGATGGTTTGCGAAGAGAAATCTGCCATTATTCTGATGGGTTTTCCTTTAATTGTTCTGTTTTTCCTTTTTTTTTTTGGCAGAACCAAGAATTGAACTCTGGGTTTTCCTTTAAATGTGATTAGTCTCTTTTCTTTAGCAGCTTTTAGTGTATTGTTCCTGTGCTGCACTTCTGGACTCATGGTTACTATATATCTGGGTGTGTTTCTATTTTTTTAAACTGTCTTTTATTTATTATTATTATTATTATTATTATTATTATTATTATTTTGTGGAACTGGGGATTGAACTCAGGCCCTTGTGCTTGCCAGGGAAGCACTTATTCCACTGAGCCATCTCCCCAGCCCCTGGGTGTGTTTTTAATTAGGTTGATGTTACCTGAAGTTCTATATGCTTTGATTATCTGAATGTCAGATTGTTTCACTATATTTGGGAAATTTTCTGCTCTTATTTCTGTCCATATTCTTTTATATCATTTGCATTGACTACTTTCTCATTGATGCTTTTTAGTTTTATGTTGTTCTTCTTTGCATCATCTTACAGATGTTGAATTATTTTTTCTTGCATCCCATTTGTTTTTAAGAGATCTTTTCTTATCTTTTCACTAGCTGCAAAGATGTCTTCAAGGTCTGAAAGTCTATTTTCACTTTCATTCAAATGGTTTTGCCAGCTTTGATTGAGATTTTAATTTCCTGTATAGAACTTTGAATCTGCTTCATGCATTCTATTTTTTTCTTACATTGCTCATTCAAGGATTCCATCATTTTTCTATTCTCTATTTTTTATGTGTCTTTTTTAGAAGCACTTAGTACTTCTTTCCTTATAGTTATCATTTCTTTTTTTACTTCAGAAATAATTTCTAATCTGATTTCCTCTATACCTTTCTGTAGTTGTTCTTTACTTTAGCTGCTATTATTTCAGAGATTTCAGGTGTGTGATTTCCAGTTTCTTCTATGCTAGTGTCTCCTTCTCTTTGTCCTTTTTAATAGCATTGTCTTCTGACCTTTGTTGTAGAGCTTACACTTACTACCTTAGCATCAAGTCCAGATCTATCAAGTTCAAACTCATCCAGGTGGGTGTGGCTTTGGTCTGGCTGTTATCTTCCAATTTTTCCTGCTGTAGCCCTTGGAGGTGAACCCTCTGTGTCACTCTGGCAAGATGTTCTGCTTTTGGATCAGCTGAGTGGGTCTTGCCTCTAGCCTCTCTGCAAGGAGTTCTGCTGCAGGGTTCTATACCGGGCCTGTCTGATGGAAGAAGTTCTACTCACATGAAGGTCTGGGCTCTGGGTGGAATGAGGATCTGGCAGGTCTTGGGCAGTCTAGTTACATGCCAGGCCTGGGCTCTGGGTCAAATCTTTTTCACTATTTTTCTTCTCCCAAAATACAACTCCCTTTCAGGTGCAAATGGGTCTACTATTTCCTTTAACTTAGAAATGGTGAAGGCCTGGGGTCACCTATGAGTGGACATCCTTTTGGCATTTCCCATAGAAACAGTCCATTATCTCACCAGGGGTGGCCCTCCTCACCCACCCACTAAGACTAAGATCCCTCTCTAGAATATCTTTTAGTAGTCTGTGTAGGGCTGGCTTCGTCATCATGAAATTCTTTAGTTATTCTTTGTCATCGAAATATTTCACTTCTCCATTATATTTGAAAAAGTTTTACAAGGGTTTTACAAGATAGACTAAGACTAACTGAGACAAATTGAGAAAGTTTTTTTTTTTTTTTTCTGGCTCAGGTTGCCCTAACGGCACTTCTGGTAATGCAGGTGGAGGTGAGGATCAAACCACGGTTTCCTGTGTCTGATTGCATTTGCATGAGCAGGTGCTTAAACAACTGAGCTAACTGGCAGGATCTCCAAGAATAATTTGTTAAATTGAATGAAAGCACAAACACTAACAAAATGAAACAAAACCAAGATGAATTTAAGTCTTGCATCTTTTGGGTCAAACAATGAACTTATAAGCCAAGAAAAATAAGGCTACTAAGTGGTACCATAAAAATAATTATAACTTTAATGCCCCACTCTTAGGAAGACGTATAGAGTCTACCAAAAGAAAAAAAAAAACCTATCACACTTCAGAAAAAGAAAAATCATATGATTTTTCCCACAGACGGTGTTGCTGCAGAGGATGTTGTATGTCTCAGGAGACCTCCCACACCGCCAGCCCTGAGAGAAAAAATGAAGGTGCATGGCAGCAACTGCAGTGTCCACAGCCACCCAGGCAGCGGTCTTGCTGGGCGGAAGCTCATGGACACCACTGTGAGCACCGCTTGTAACTGCAGAGGCCAAAAGTAACTTGTGCTAATCTCAGGATATCTAAAAAAAAATTAGTATTAAAATATTTATATAAGTTTTCCTTTTCTGGAAGTGTGTAGACTTTTTTGGTGAATGTTTTGTATCTCAGGAGATTTTTAGTTCAAAACACCCATTCAGCTCATCTATGTGCTTCCCCTTCAGTAATTGTTTCTTTCTTGGGTTCATTAATGTAATCTGTTAATTTCACAAGACATCATCAGAAACTGCAATGGCTATGATGCTCACTGCATTCAGCATTTGGAAAAGTCTTAGAGAAATACACCTGTTCTTCTGGTGGTGCTTATGGGAAAGCTCTGGTTCCCCCAAGTGAAAAGCAAGTGCTTTCTCACCGGGCTAGTGCTAGCAGAACAGACAGCGAACCAGAGCCTGAAGAGCATGGCAGTGGTGCGAGGGGTGTGTGCCAGTGCAGGTCTTGTCGCTAGCCTCCTGGGAGCTGTGAGAGCTCTTCTCTCTTTCAAGATGCTCCCTGGTGTATCTCTAATTCTCTGCAGGATAAAACTAGGAATAAATATGCAGGGAGGAGGTGAAGTGAGGGAAAATGCTGGAGCCTGAGAGTAGGAGGAAGGTTGAGCTGTAGCTTTCGCCAGTTTCTGTGGTGTAAATTTGCTCACTCTCGCTGACTCTGGGTGACCTGTAGGTTTTGAGCTGGCTTGGAAATTTCCTGAGAATTTCACAAACAGTTCAGAGAAGCCTCAGGAGCTATCTTCAGCATTTTGCAGGAGCATCTCCCTCTCTAACATTGTCAGGTCCCAGCAGGTTTTTTAAGTATTAGTTCATGTCTGCAGTACATAATGAATACATTCATTATGGGTGGTTGGTACATATTGATCTTTCTTAATCCTATTTACTTATTTATTTATTTATTTGATACACACTCTCGCTATGAAACTTGGACTTATAGTGATCCTCTTGTCTCAGCTTCCCCGGTGCTGGGATTACAGGCATGTGCCACCACGCCCAGTTGTGGTGGCTGGTTTGGCATGGGCTGGCACGACATTTGGTCCCAGGATGAAACCTGGGTTCTTGCACTTTCCAGTCAGGTGCTTAGACCACTGAACTGTCTCCTCAGCCATCTTAATCCATTTCATTTCTCCTTCCTCTCCTGACTCCTTCAATCTTCTGGTCCCTTTGACATTTATAGAATATATAAATTTGTGTATTTTATCTCCTTCTTTCCTATTGTCTACATTGCATTTTACTCCTTCATTTTTTTATACTTCAGATTTCTCATGTAAGAGAAATCATGCAATATTTAAGTTTGTGTGTCTGATTTCTTCCAAGTCTTGTTAAAGGTGTACTAACAGGAACAACATGAGATTTAGGAACTTGCTTAGCTACCAAACTGTTTATTTGGCAGTGGGACCAACACCAATAGCCTGATTTCAGAATTGGCTTTTTCACTTCTCTACTGAAAGAAAACAGACAAAATGAAAGGAATGAACAAAAACAAAAGGAGAAAGGGGACAGTAACAAGGCAGCAAGTCCTTGTGTACCCTCCCTGTATTGTATAAGAGCAGAGGTCAACACTGCAGACAATGGGATTAAATCTGGGCCAATGACCTGCTTTTGGATTCCCCAGTAGATTTAACATTTTTAAAGGATTCAAAACAAAACAAGACAAAGAAGAACATCTGCCCAAGGCTGAATGTAGCCAACAAAACATGAAGTATCTATTCTGTAGCTCCTCTATCTTGCACAGATCTGGCATGATTCTTGGGCCAGAGGTAGGAGAGAAAGAAGTGGAAGATAAACTTCTATTGCCCCAAGTCCTTGGCATGAGCCATAAGGCATGCTTTGAACTTCTTGCCCCTGTGTTAGTTACAAAAGCCTGGGGCTCAAAGACAATTTGCTTGTCTAAATTCCTAGTTAGGAGAAGAGAAGAGATCAGGGTGGGATTTGGGTTCCTCAGGCCATACACCCTTGTGCTACACTACATAGAACTCTTTCCTCCAGGATTGGGCTTCTAGATGCCATATTTCTGACCTATCCACCAGAAGCTCAGAGTTCAGAGGGAGAAGAGGATGTGACTTGTATCCCAATATGCAACTAGGGAATCTTGGCAATGGCATTTGAAGCAAACCAAGGGCTTACAAGGGGGCTGAGAAAGAGGTGCTCAACTCAGCTACTGAACTGGGCTCCAAGCTTCATGAAGGTGACCATGAACTGGTCTGAAAGGATGTTATCAGCAAAGGACAGGAAAAAATCTATGGAAAGCGCAAAGCAGCGGGCCCCCCGGAAACTGGTAGGAGCTCTTCATGGCTGCAGCACAGGACTCAGGGGGGAAGAGAGCAGGACATCCCTGGGCTGAGCTAGATTGCAGAGAGCCAAGTTCACAACCCAACAACTGTTATCCTTCCGTTTCCCTTGGCAAGACCACTGAGCAGAGAGAAGGAAACGCAGAGGAGTGTAATCCTTTGGAATGAATGAGATTACTTGGACCAGAGGTATCTGGTGACACAGTGTCTTACATAATGAAAACAAGATCTGCCATGACCATGTTGCAATTCAGCATTGTGTCATTCTGTATAAAATATCTAATGAAATAACTCAAATCTCTCCTATAAACATCAATTAGCATCCAAAGCAGGAAGGTGCACCTGTTTGGCCTGGCTGCAGTGTGAAGCCTGTTCCACATTGCCTGCCCTGCTGCATGCACAGAGGAGCCCAGCTAGGGCTGTGTGAGTGCCAGGGCCCAGCAGCACCTGTACAAAGCTGGTGCCTCCCAGGGAGAGGCAGAGAGGGGAAGGCATGGGAATCGTGCTCTTTTCTTTCGGATTTTTTTTTTTTCTCTTTTTTTTTTTGTGGAACCGGGAATTGAACTCAGGCCCTTGTGCTTGCCAGGGAAGCACTTATCCTACTGAGCCATCTCCCCAGCAAATTAGGATTTTTTTTTCTCTTTTTTTGTCGTGCTCTTTTCTTTTGGTCGCAGCAACTGCTGCACCTCCTTTATGCGCCTGCTCCTTCCAGGCGGCCTGTGTTTTCAGTCTCTGATGGGTGGGTGATGTGGTCTCTCAGATCTTGTAGCTCCACTTTGCCCCTCTGTCCTTGTGTCTTGGGTGGAAAGGGCATCCATTGCTGCTAAGCTCTGCCTTGCCTCACCACTCACCCCTTCCTGGCATTTTAGACTGCTCTGCTATTCTAACTGATTTCTTGGCTTCCAGTCTCTGGTTTCAGTACATGGGCCAATAGCTAGCTTTCTCTTGGTTATTTTCTACTCCATCACATTGTCTGATGCTGCTGTAACAAAACACATGGACTGGGTGGCTTACACAATGGAGATTTATCTTCTCACTGACTGGAGGCTTCCCACTGAGCTCGGCTCCAGCATGGCTGGGCTCTGGTGGAGGCTCCCTGCCCAGCCAACCCAGAGTCTGTCTTGCCTTTCTCTCACAGGTCATAGGTGGGAGCAGGTACTAGCCCTGCCACAAAGACCCACCCATAGGTACCCCTAAGGCTGCACATCCAAGTGCCATCACACTGGGCATTAGGGATTAGACATTTTGAGAGGACACATTCAGTCCATATTCAGGACTTTCACAAATTAGGGACAGGAGAGTATTTTTCCCAAAGTCATAATGCAATCGTGACCCAAATGCAAGCCCATACCGCTGATGGCCCATTGCTCTCAGATCGAACCACTCTGCAGGCACCCACATGAGAGCCTGGTTAGTAGAGATGCATTTGATTGTGCTACATGCCAACATCTTTCATTCAAATTTCTCAGACTTGTACTTGCTTGTGGGAAATGGCCTGTGCTCTCTAAGTCACTGCAGGATGAATGGGATGGTTAAAAATATAGGAGGAATATGTATGCACTTGTTTACAGCTCACAAAGAGCCCATCTACCCATCACCCCATGTCATCATTTGATTTTTACCACAGATGTCTGGATAGGAGGACAGATCTAGCCAGAAAATGAAGGTCAGAGAAAGCACTACTACTCGCTCTGCATCACACAGCCAGCAGGTGACAAGGAACCCTTAAACCCAGACCTGCTGGCTCCATCCTGGTGCTCCTCCTCACATCAGGTGGGACTGCAGTGTTTATTTGCCAGGGGTCGCCACAGCTGAGGCCTGGGCAGCGAAAGCCGCTCCTGCTATCATTTCAGACCTCCTGAGTGCCAACAGATTCACCTACCGTTTTTCACGTACCGGAGGGCCGCCAGTACACCATGGTACCGCTTTGAAGTTGCCTACTTCAAGGGAAGCTCTGTTCACCAGAGAAGGGGCTCCTGCTTGTTCTGGGGAGGAAGGGCATGCACGGAGCACACCGAAAGCCTCACGGCTGGCAGCTGGCTCCGCTGATGCCTTTATGATCCCATGTTGTAAAAATAGAGACCTCTAAAGTGCTTAAAAATATTGTGGGCTCTTAAAAATAGGTTGCAAACCTCCTCTCTTTTGTTTGCACTCCTGATTGCCTTCACAGAAAGAATCTTTTCTCAGACTCTAAGATTTAGAGCGAGCTTCAAAATCCCATTAAAGATGACATGGATGCGGAGGAGTAATCAAGTTTTTGTGTAATATCCAGTCTTGCACAGCTCTTCAGGACTGAGAATATTTGACTAGCAAGTTGCTTTTTCTCTGTGCACTCCATTGTGTTGGGGATTTCAGGAAAGAGACAGGTTAATTAAAAAGGGGACAGAGTCCCCTTGAAGTGTACTGGACAGCATAGGGGTTCAGGTGCATGCGCAGCACCTGCAGCTCACACACGGACATAGTCCACGAGCTGTGACTTCTCATGTTCGTGTCTTTGTGTCATCCCGTACCCTTGAGTGCTTTTGATCAAGCAGCATGATAGAGGGGAAGGAAGGGATGGCCATCATGGGGTCCGTGTGATTACGTAAGCACTTGGGGCCCAGATTGCCAGAACTGCTTTCTCTCCTAGAAAAGGGAAGTTGCCAACTCTGGACCCGACCTTTGCAAGGAGCCAAGTGCTGTTGTGGTGCCAGCGTGTATGGAAGATCCCGACCCCATCAAGCCTCTGGTGATGAGAACCTTATCTCTGGGAGCTCTAAGCAGAGAATGCAGCCGAGTTGTGTCTGCACGTCCTGCTCATGTTTGTGATACAGTAACTATGTACTGTTTAATCTATATACATACGTGTATATATATTTTACTGTATAAAATGTATATTGTTTATATTGCCACTGCTAAACTTGTGGAAATATTTACACAGCAACAGAAAACTAACAACTTTTGAGCACTGTGCAGTAACACAGCCCCTCCTGGAGAGGAGAAATGAAATGAAACTGACAAAGAGACATACTAGATAGCTCTATACATCCACATTTCTAGAGTTTATAACTGTTTCCAAGCACTCACTAAGAAGATAGCACTCTCTCACCTCTCAAGCTTGTATGCATACATTCAATAAATATTAATTATATGTCCCTCACTATAGGGTTCTCCACAATGGGATTTAAGTCTTTGGTGGGAACATCTACATACATCCAAATAATTACACTTTAAGATAGTACCAGCTAACAATTCTTAAGAGCAGTATTCAAAATGTGTGTGTCTATGGGCTGGCCAGATAGTTCAGTGGACTAAAGCACCTGCTTAGGCAGAGGTCAGCAGCTTGGGTTCGATACCCAGCCTGTTGTGCCAGGCCCCCACCCCCACCCCCCTCCCCCAAGCGTGCTGAGATGGAGATTGAGATGGGGTATTGAGGCACGTATGCCTCTCATCACTTGAGAGGCTTAAAACAGGAGAATTACTATGAGTCCCATCTACGTAGAGAGACCCTGTAGTCCCTGTACTAAATCCAAAAAAAAAAAAAATTAAAATAAAAATGAGCCAAAAAGTGTGCCTGGACCACTTGTCCTGATAGGCTGTTCACACATACAGCTGACAATCCAGTGAGGGCCAGACAGTAAGATGAAATTTTAAAAATAATTGTATCATCACATGTGTGATAAAGGTGGGGAGTACACTTCTACAAGGAGCCTTTATGGAGGGTGCCTAACCTGCTAGGGGACAGTGGGGCTACCTAGAGGAAGTAATGCTTACCTGAGGCTGAGTGGATAGAGAGGAGCTACCAGGAGGTGGCCAGGAAGGTGGTGAACAGGTCTAGAGTAAGCTTTTGTCAAAGGAAATAGCATGCCAGAGTATAGGAGGCACAGACAACTTAGTGTTCTCTTAAGGAATGAACAAAAGCCAGTGTTGGGTACACAGGCTATGATCAAAGTGGGCAACAGGGTGGCAAGAGCTGGCTTAGGCAAGACCAGGTGAGGTCATCTCTGACCTACTTTTATTGTGAAAAATTTCAATGTGTGCAGAAAGAATGATTTAAGGCGAAATTGGAGAAAGGATACAGAGAGCTGGCATACATTGGGGATCCTGGCAGAGTATGAGGGAGGCAGGGGGTGTAAGTGAGTCTATGGTAGTGGGGACTGGGACACAAGAAATACTACTGAGTTGGCAGAAAATCTGGGTTTTGGTAGGAAGAGGTGGGAAATTACCACTCAAGAGGCCTAAAAGCCCAAGGAGGAGGGATGTCTGCAGTTCACTTTAAATACAGGGACAGAGACCACCAGCTCCTCAGCGACCCAACAGGGAGGCTCTGACTACCTCAGCGTAACCTTATTTATTTATTTTTAATGAAGAATACAGAAGATTTGTAAGGATTTCATGTGCCTGGTATGGCATACCCAAGTGTTGTTAAGCAGAGACAATCTCCAAACCCAAAGACCAGCGTTGTGGTGACTCTAGGTCCCATGAGGACATGAATGTTTACCTGCCTTACAGAGCAGCCTCGGAGCACTAGAACAGTGACAGCAGGTGAGACAAGGACAGAGTGACTGGGGATGGCACTTTTGATTTCTAGTTTTCAAGGCTGATTATTCTCCAGACAGGTCTTATTTTCAGGGGCCAGGTCTTACAGCAGTCAATTTTGTGAACTGGCCTGAGAATGTAAATGATGAGGGAAAAGAACTGTATAGAAAGGAGGACCTAAGACTCTCACTGAGAGAAAGAAATCCAGCCCTGGATGGAGTAGCAGCCCCCTGGGATATTTTCATGGGTTTAGATGACCGCAGAAGCTTGCATAACTAAAGATATTGTTAGGTCAAATGGCCCAAAGACTCATAATTCACTTTTCTTTTTTTTTTTTTTTTTTTGTCTTTTTGAGACAGGGTCTCACTATGCAGTTCAGGCTGGCCTTAAGCTCACTTTGTAGCTCAGGCTGGTCTCGAACTCACAGCAATCCTCCTGCCTCAGCCTCCCAAGTGCTGGGATTACAGGCTTGTGCCACCATACCTGGCCATAATTCACTTTTTAAAACATCTACTTTACTTCCTCTACCCAGTTTGCTGAAGTCCTTGGGAGGCATTGTTGCTATTACTATGAATTGATTCTTTAAAGGACCACAGTTTTAATTTGATTCGTTCCCTATTTTCTCCTCCCAGGAACTACTAGCATATAATGTGAGCTGGCACCGGATGGCCTGGGCAGGTGGATGAAGGGACACACTCTGCAGGGTGGACTCAGGACAAGACGGCCAGATCGTCCTGGGAGGGAGTGCAGGTGAGAGGGAAAGGACCAGACTGACAGAACCTGTTGCAGCTGGTGCAGCCATAAATCGTGTTGTCGGCCTGGAGCTACCATACTCAAGCAAGTGTGGAGTTTTTCTCTGGCCTTGTATCAGCCCGGTTGTTTATCTGACTCTTCATTTCCTGGATGGCTTTGACTGGGATGAACATTTCAACATCAAAGTGCCAGTCTAAGTATATTTAACAAGGCCAGAGGCTGCTGTGTGCTCTTGATTTTTCCTGTCTTAAAGATGGACCAGGTGCCAAGAGTAAAGGCTGCCTGACTTTGGTGACATGGATTTTGAGGTCACAGAATGGCACATACTGAGTACTTTGAGATATTCTATGACAAAGTTGGTGGTTGCATTTTTAAACAACTTAATCTTTTTATCATTTAAAAATTTTTAGGAAAGTCCTTCCAAGTTGCAAGCCAAAGCAAAGTGTAGCGCAGCACTTAACTGTGTTCAAATGTGCCTGCCATTTGCTGACTATGGCCAAGCTGTGTGGCTGATCTCAGTGTCCTCTCTGAGGAAGTAGAAGTAATAATCATTCCCACGACATAGGTATGCGATGACAAGTAGGTAAGATAATCCACACTCCTGTGCCAGCTGGGAAAGTGTCCTTGGCAGGGCAGGTCCAGGACAGGCAGAATTGGCATTCTGAGGGCCTGTGTGGTAAAGAAAGTGAGTGGGAGTAGCATACTGGAACTTCAGCCATGAAAAGCACAGTATAGCTGGTGAGAACACCAAGTGCTGCTGTTCACTAGATGATTGACATTGGTTTTTTTTTTGTTTTTTTGTTTTTTTGTCTTTTTGAGACAGGGTCTCACTATGCAGTTCAGGCTGGCCTTAAGGCTCACTTTGTAGCTCAGGCTGGTCTCGAACTCACAACAATCCTCCTGTCTCAGCCTCCCGAGTGCTGGGATTACAGGCATGCACCACCACGCCCGGCTTGACATTGGGTTTTAATCTTGGAGCCTCAGTTTTCTCATCTACAAAATGCAAATAAAAATAGTATCTGTTCTATCCAGTTGCCTTGAGAGTTAAAGGGATCCACGTGCTGTGGCAGAGACTTGCTAGACACAGCACACACCTGCCTCCTCTTCTTCACATGTCACCTACAGCCTGTCTTTTCCAGGCTCTGTGACTGGGTCGTGGTCACAGAGGAGGGATAGAACTGATGTGTCTTTATAATGTAAGCCTTGCCCCTAAGATATCCCTTGAGATCCTCTGCACACTCTGTCTTCTCTCTGCAGGGTAGGTACACGGCACGCAAGGGAGAACCCCAGCCTGAGCTGCTACTGAAGGTGCCTGGGCTCCCGAGCCACTCTGCACTGCATGATGCACCAATCTCCACTGGACTATGGCCGGAATACTGGGATCCGAGGATAAAATAATTTGCCCTCACATATATGCATAAGCGCATAGAAATTTTTCTGTCAGTGTTAGCTGTGATTATTATGAATTAATGTTAGAAGTATATCTTCACTCTTGATTTTCAGATTGACTCCTATTATCTAGAATCTTAAACTTCACCAAAAGAGGCTGACCTACCACTAACTGCGGTGTATTATCACACAGAATAAAATAGGTTCCTGAATGCTCACCTAGTCATGAGCTGTGAACTGTGACCCTTCCTTTCTTAAGACGCCAGTAATATCCCATAGTTGAAGCCCAGAAAAGGCTCTGCCTTGCTCCTGGTAACCTTACCTTGGGTTTAAAGATAGCATTGCTTCATGAACTTCTGCAGTGGGCTGGTACGGTGCTGTCTGTGGCCTCCTGAAGGCTTCTCGACCCTTCCCTCCCCGTGACCACGTGGCACCAGCTTCTTCTGGAGCAGGTTCTCTGGCCCTGTTCTCCCAGGAAAAGGTGTGCAAAACCTCAGTTGTGACCATCTAGGGTTGGCTCCCCTCCCCTCCTCCTCCTCTCCTTTTGGGACATGGCTTTATTATTGGACAAAAAAGGCCGAATTAGGTCACAACTCAAGCCACTGAGTGTGCAGCGCTCCCCTCTGTCACGATGTGCCCTCGCGTCTCGAGGCGCTTGTCTTTGTTGAGCTCGAATCTGTGCAAGCCTCCCTCCATTCACTTTGTCATTCAGACTTGCAGGTAGCACCTCTGTCGGCCGGAGTCAGTGGAAGAGGCAGAAGAGCTCTGGTAACAGTGGTAACAATCCCTCGCCTTTATAAATTTAATTTTAATACACTTCAGGTGTACACTCTCCTAGCACTTTGAAGGCCATTTGGCTTCTGTTACATTTCGTAGGCTTAGCCTCCAGTGCTCAAGCTTAAAGAGAGCTCAACCAAAACCTGAGAACTGGGCGGTTCCTCCTCTCAGTCCTGGTCCTCCTCTTCAGTTCTACTCCAAATTTGCCTCCGTTCCTTTTTTTTAAGAAGGAAAATAGCACAAGATGGAATTTCAAAACGAGATACTAGAAGAATAACAGTGATAATTACATTGCGTATTTTTATCTTCAGAGCAGCTACTCAGGGTACCAGATATAGGCATGAGATATTATCCAAACAATACTAGCACAAAACTGTCTTTTCAGTGCACCAAGAGACGCTGCTAACTGTATTGATACTGCCAGTTTCTCTTGGACAGGCCTCCACTTCCCCGTCCTTCCATCCTTCCCTTTCCCCACCAGTTTCTCTTTCTCTGAGCATTTTCCTCCCATCTCACGACATCTGATGTGCACTTCGGTGCCCATTTACTCGGTTTCCTGCTCGGTGGCAGGCACAGCCTCTCCCGCACGCTCCTCCCCTGGGAGTGCTTTGACCTGCGGTTCTCTGTCCGCGCATCGCTTCCGACCAGGCCTCCCGCAGCGGTTCCTGCACCAATCCGAGTCCTGCAGAAGTAAGCAGCAGGGACCGCGAGCCCTGTCTCGGACCAGCAGAGGCTCCTTGAACGTGTTTGCGGGTGACTCGTCCGGCCAGAGGATTCCGGACTTGAATTTCTCTTCCTGAGCATGTCAGTAGGTCTGATTGTGTACCAAACCAGCTCACAGGCAAGGTTTTGGGACTGCCCTCACAAAACATTGTTACTTCTAGGGCAGATGTGTTCCCCACTGGCGAGGGCCCCTCCCTGGCCTCATTTCGCTCCGGACCGCCTGCCCGGCAGCCTGCCAAGGACCACGCTCTCCCAGGTGCTGCCACCTGCCTCTCCTGAGTGGGGCGTACAGGCCTGGGCCACGGCCACCCTTGCTCTTCCACAGAAGGTTGTCTTTCCTTTGGCCTGGACGGCTAGGCAGAAGGTATTAGACACTCTGCACGGTGGGGACCCTGAGACACACCGCTGATCTTGGAAACCACGCACGCTGCTCTGTGTTGTCCTTGTGGTGCCAGCACTTTTTGTTTTTGTCTGACAGGGTAACCTGGGAATGGAGCGGGAAAGCCACGCACAAGGGCACAAGGCGTAGCAGCCGAACTGGTGATCAGAGGCTCTTGCCTACCCAGATGCTGGGGGAAAGCGAGTGCGAGGCAGACAGATTCAGCCACAAGCCTGCGGGCTGCCTCAGCACGGGCAGGGAGGGCGGAATAGGGACAGTCTAGGAAAACAGAGGAATGTGCTCTGTAAGTTATGCTGAGTGACTCAAATCGTGGTCCCACTGGCTCCTCTCGCCTCCCTAGCCTCTGCTAGCCAGAGTTCTCCACCCAGCTTCCCTAAGATCACCCCTTCTAGATTCTACCTGCAGTGACACCCTGCAGTACCTGGCTTTCTGTGCCTGGACTCACTGAGCATGACCTCCAGCTCTGTCTAGGTTGTCGCAAATGACAAGATTTTGTTCTTTTTTTGTGGCTGAATAGTGTTCTCTTGTGGATGTGCACCACAACTTTTTCATTCCTCAGTCCTTCAACACTCAGGGTGCTTCCATTTCTTATGCATAGTGCTGTAATAAGTATGGGAGTGCAGATGTCATTTTCACACACTGGGCTCATGGCCTTTGGATGGAAACCCCGTTGTGAAATCACTGAATTATATGGCAGTTTTATTGGCGTTATGCAGTAAATGAGTATGGAAAGCATCTCATGGTACACCATTGGTATGATCAATTCTTATGCATTAGTTAAAATTGATTTAAACGTTAAGAACAGTACAGAACCTAACAACTAAGACCAAGTAACTCTTCTCTGACTCCCTCCTGGATTGCCTCAGCTATTTCCCTTGTGGTCCTACAGTTCCTATGATAGTATGCCCAGCCATTCTCCCCCTGCTGTGTGTGGCTGGGTAGCCTCATGCTGCCCTCAGCCTGCCTTTTCCTTGGAGATGCTCATGGCTTCTCCTGACTTCTTCCCCTCAAGAGCCCTTCACACCTCTCCACTCCCAGGACTGAGTAGTCTCCATCCTTGCACTCCCTCCACTTGGAGAAAAGTGAACTCTTCCATGCCAAGAGTCTCACAAAAGCCGCACATTCACTCAGAGTTGGGAAAGGATGAGGACGCTACCCTCACATAGCTCCTGCTGCAGTCTTCTGGCTACCTCTCCTCTTCCTGCTGTCTTGTCTTCCCCACATGGTGAGGCTTTCACCTTCGGCACTTCTTCAGCATGCAGTTACCTTTTAACTCTCTTTTCTCCTCTGATGCCATTTGATGGTGGCTATTTCCCAATTTTTATCTCTGCAGAATACATATTCTTGCATTTGGATGACACTTGATTTTCTACAGTTTGATTTCATAAATATTGTCATAGAAAAAACCATTGTAACAGAAAGGGCCAAAGGGTGTGAAACACAAATTATAATTCAGATAATATTTGGCAGTACTAGGCCTAAAATCTAGGTTGCTCATCTATGTCTCAGGAAGATCCAGGAACTTTTGTAGAATGATGAAGGAAAAGTGGGGATCTGGCTTTTGAGGAAGCGGTTGAAGATAAGAAGACCAGAGGTGGACAGAGCTGTGGCTGTGAACCCCGCAATCTCACAGGAAATGTCTCGGCTCAAGGCACCCACCTCTTTCCTTTCTCAGCATTTGTCTGTTTACTTTCATTTTCTCTTCCACTAACTGCAGCTCTGGCCACAGCTGGTCTTCGCCTACTCCACCACTCCCCACTCTTCAGTCAGTGCTTTGCTTCTTGGTGTGTACAACAGTCCAGGCAATGCACTTTCCTTTCTCTGGCACTCTGTGGAGGAGGCTAGAACTCCTGCATAGTCACAAGTTCTGGGACCCCGAGACTGCCTCCTGGAGCATCCTCTCCTCGGGAAGCTAAGCAGCATCTCCTCTGCAACTGAACAGTCTTCTGCTCCTCACTGTCACCTTCAGGCTAAGACCACTGCCACATGTTTCTGCACTTGCACACGTAGGACCAAGGAAAGACATCGCTCCACAGCAAAGCAGCACTCCCCAGCCCTTCGTCTTCTAAGAATGCCTCAGGCGCAAGGTAGACATGCTGAGGGTCCCACTGACCAGCCCTTTGCCCTCTGCACACTTTCCACACTTCAGAGCACCACACCTCCAGGTGTGTGCCCCTGGGCTGGTGGCTCCTTCTCAGGCTTTTCTGATTTTCTTCTGCCCTCGTCAGAGGGCTCCAGGGCTCAGCCCTTTGCTCTCTTCGCTTCCCTAGCTGTGCTGACCTCCTCGGTGATCTCATTCACTCTTGTGCCCTGAAATACCACCTTGCTGCCAACAACTCCCACACTTACTTCTCCACCCTAAATCCCGGCTAGTATGTCTAATTGTGTGATCAACATTGCCAATTTGATGTTTAATAGATATACGAGGCTTAGCGTGTCCCACAGAGGCTCTTGCTCTTTTCTCACAAGCCTGCTTGACTCTAGCTGCTAAGTCAAACTTTCCAGCTGCTCAGCCAACGAGCTGGGAGCCATCCTCAGCAGTGAGACTCCCTGAGCAACAGCCTGCTTCCTCACCTTGGGCTGACCCAGTGTGCTACCCTTACCAGCCCAGCTCGGGGGAATGCCACCATGTGCTGTGCTCTGCCCTGGTATCACTTCCCATCCTCTTAATCTTTGCCTTCACTGCTGACAGTGCTTCTTAGCTGGCCTCCTGTCTTCTGTCAGTTATTCTTCACACAGCTTCCCGAGGGGCTCCTCTAAGTGTGAGCTGAATTATGTGAACTCCACCTCTCTGTCAGGCCTCACTGGCCTCCCTCGATGCAGAGCAAGAGTCAAAGTCCTTATACTGGTTTGGTAAACCAATTGCACAGATCACTGCATGTTTCTGGCCTCCCTCCATCTGCCTCCTTTACAGAGCAGCCATGCAGTGTCTCCCAGCATGGATCTATTTACCAGGAATCTGGGCAGGCCTTGTGATTTACTTTGGCCTGCAGAGTGCAGCTGAAATGGCAGAGTGCCACCCTGGCCTGGCCTTTCTTAGACACTGTTGTGTCCTGTAAACAAGCCTGGGCTAGCCCACAGGATGGTGAGACATCATCCAGCCGCTCTTACCCCAGCCAGAGGCCGGGCAGCAGTCAGTAGTGGGAATGGGGCTATCTGAGTTCAGGCAGCCTCAGGCCAAGCCGGCATTGACCCTGTGAGCAAGTCTCCCTGTGCCGAGCAAGCCTGGCCCAGGATATCAGACCCCAGCTGAGCCACAGATTCCAGTGGAATATGAAAGTTGATGTAGGCCACTGGGGCTTGTGCTTGTTTCTGTGCAGCAGCCTTGTGGTAGTTAAGTGACAGGAGCAGCCTACAAGGCCGTGCATATCCTACAGCTCCCCTCACACAGCCTACAAGGCCCTGCAATCTACAGCTTCTGTCACATCTCTGACATCCTGCTTTTAACCACTATCCACAAACCTTTGTCCCACGTTCCTTGATTTTCCTTCACTACGGCAGGCATGTTCCGTCCTCAGGACCTGCATACTTGCTATTTGCTTTGCCTGAGATAATTTTCTTGTGTATCTCCATGGCCATTCTTCTTGCTTCCATTAAGCCCTGATTACGTGACAATTCAGCTAGAGTATAATGCAAAATATATTTTAAATATTATTGCATGAGGAGTGAAAAATCCAGGGGCCCTGGCTGCTGCCAAGGCGTGCTCATTTTCACAAACTGAACGGTTAGGAAGGGTTTCAAGAAAGGAGCCAACTTGGTGGCAAGGGCACAGCAGAGAGGCCTCAGGACACATCTGTCTAACAACTGGCAGGAAGCAGCATATTTGAGTGAATACGGAGACCAGGTCTGACTGCCAGAAGGGACCCCTATCTTGTCCTCCATCTCTCATACTCTAGGATACACTTTCCATACCAACTGATCTATAATATGTTTATCTAGGGGCTTCTTTAGTATTTTCTCAACTCCTTATTTTTTGGTTTCAGGAATGGAACTCGGGACCTTGAGCTTGCCAGGCGGGCACTTGTGCCCCTGAGC
The DNA here is from genome assembly GCA_004027165.1 of Ctenomys sociabilis. Lineage (NCBI taxonomy): Eukaryota > Metazoa > Chordata > Mammalia > Rodentia > Ctenomyidae > Ctenomys > Ctenomys sociabilis. The sequence goes on from PVKA01002809.1 coordinate 28,575, forward strand.
TATGTCTCCCATCCTCAATTCCTAATTCCCTCCTGTCAGGGTGATATCCAATAGAGATTTCTGCAATAATGGGAATAGTCTGTGTTTGAACTCTCTAATATAGTAGCTTTAACCCCACTTGGCTACTGTGCATCTACAAAGTGACTGTGGTAATGAAGAAAGCTGAGCCTTTACTATTATTTGATTCTAAGTACTGTAAACTTAAATAGCTGCAGGTAGCTAACAGCTATCATAGTGAATGTCAGAACTTGAGACTAAGTTTCATAGGATTTTGGTTTTTGAATCTTATTACTCTATTCCAGTGTTTAGAAGAGCATTTGGCATATAAAGGTCTTTTGAATATCCACTTGCTGAGTGGGTGAATGAGCTATTTACTGGGTGTGGTAGGCAGGAGGACAGCAGACTGAAAAGAAGGGTACACACTCAGATGTTTTGTATGTGCTCCAGCTGTGGCAACGATAGAGGGGCTTCAAGAAGCTCTCTGTCAATCTCCCAATTTAGCATAATGTAATGAGTAAGGAAAGAGTTTATATCTACCAGGGCACATTTATTTCTCACTTTCACCCCAACTAGTTCACAATAGGCTGAGCAGAAGAGGTCTGTTTCCCTGCTCTGTCTTTGTAGAAGATCAGTAGTAGAAAGGGACTATGATTTTCTTTGCTTAGCCCCAGTCCCCAAGAATACCTGCAACAGAAACCAGCTCTGCCCAACGATTCCTCAATGGACACAGAATGAAGTGTTCTTTTCATCACTCTCAGGAGGCCAAGCCGATAGGGAGGACCCTCCTCTGCAGTGCATCAGGCAGTGGTCAGGGACAACTGTGACCAAGCTTACTGTCTCAGGCACACCAACAGTGACGCATTCCCCACCACTGATGTCTGGGTGTCCAATCCATGACCAGTACTGGCTAAATCATCTCCGAACTGCCCCATTCTTCCTCGTATGCTTTGAAAGTCCTAGAAATGCCCATGGTACATGGGTACCTTGTAACCAACAGAATAAGTGTCACCTCTGCCTGCCCTGGAGCCTGAAGAATTGGTCTGGCTCTCTGGAAACAAAATCTAAACTTGCCAGTGGCTGGGTAAGCGAGTGGGAGCTTCACTTTCCTAGGCATTCAGGAATGTGACACGACCTACGCACCTCCTGCCACCTCCCAAAACATGTTTCCACTGACAGGAGGCCAAGCCAGGGAGCGTAAGTGTTTCCACAGCAGATAACAGCTTCTCCCTGGGGCAATCAGCAGTAGGACAAGTCCCAGGCTGAGAGAGCCAAGTCTGCTATGTAGGACTATTTCCTGTGTCCAGTGAACACTCTGGCCTCATTTCACAAGAGCTGATATTTCTTTTCTCATGAGAGGATTCTAAACTTTTGGAAGGAGATGGAACCTGTCAGGGTGAGGTCCAAAGAAAGCTAGCAGAGGCACTGCTACAGAGCCTGGGAGCTCCAGCCCATTCTCAATTGGTGCTCTCTCGATGGATTCCAGAATGGCAAGAAGGGCCCAGGGAAGAGAAGGGCAGCCCAGACAGTGCAGGCCCATGGTCATGCAGAATTGAATTGCATTCTGAAGTTGGGTGGCTCCAGATTGCTTATGAATGCCATAGAAACACGGCAGCAACCCATAGCTCTATTTCCTTCTTTTCATTTTTGTTTTGTGTCTTTTTCAAAAGAAGCTTTCAGCTCAGTGTATCACTGAAAATGCTAACAATATCATACCGTTGAATGGTTCTTGTAATATATGAAATGTCTTTCTCGTGTGTTACTTCAATGGCGCTGGTGCCACCTTTATGAAGTAGACAAGCCTGTTATTAATAACTCTGTTTTGAAGGGAAGGGAAGGATACTAAGGTTCAGTGAGGTTAAGTGATTTGTCAAATCCACCTGTATTATGATAAGTAAGTACTATTTGCTGAGTGCTAGGTGCTTTCTTTACACTGTCTCTTGTCATGGGGTGGAGATGTTATGCTCCCCAGAATACGGGTGCTCATCGGGGAGGTGTCTGCCCACAGAGAGGCCATCAGTGGGGAAGAAATGCTGTTGGGATAGGAACTCAGAGGCCCCAGGGGCAATCCCATCTGACACGTAATCCTGTGACCTTTCTGATATACAGAGGGAGAGATATGTTTTGGAAGTGTTGTTTAAAATGTGAGGAATTGTCTTCTGGCAAGTGGGAGGCCTTGGGGGGATGACAGCAGGAATCGTGTGGTGGGATAGGGTGAGGGAGGGCAAGGATCTGCACAGCGTAGCAAGGGTGCAGGTGCTGCCGCTGTAAGCCAGCAACACAGCCCCTCGTGGCCCCGGCACACACATACTCCATGAGCAGGGCTTATATCCCAACACTGAGAACTACTCAATAAAATAATTGTCTTAAAATGTAATTAAAATTGTATGAATATGGGTCTGTGGTACACACAATTCCGTTCTTCGTGGGGAATCAGTGCATGTGCACGGCGCGCCTCAACTCCTCGTCACCTTCTTTGAGCGCCTTCCTATCTAGCTCCTTATTTCCTCGTACCTTTTATTTTGCTTTTTATTTATATTTTGAGCTTCTCATACAAGAGAAACTATGTGGGTATTTAAGCCTTTGTGTCTGATTTATTTAACATTGTGGCCTCAGGTACATACATCAATGACTCCCCTATTTATTTTAATTATTTAAATAATTAAATAATTAATTTAATTATGTCACCCAGGTGCCAGGAAGCACTGTGTCTTTGCCTTGTGTGCCATCTTGCCTCATTCCAGCAGGCAATTACTATGAAATAATGAGTCTATTATTTTTATATCACTGTTTCCAATAGGGCTATATTGACCACTTTTTCAATTTCTTTTTTTGGTTTTTGTTTTGTTTGTTTGTTTTTTGGCAGAACCAGGGATTGAACTCAGCCCCTTGTGCTTGCCAAGGAAGCACTTATTCTACTGAGCCATCTCCCCAGCCCCTCAATTTCTTAATGATACTTTGGTCAGAAGCTACACTTTTATCACTCTGTAAGAGCTCTGTATACATTTATTTATTTATTTATTTATTTATTTATTTATTTATTTATTTGGTACTAGGAATCTAATTCAGGACCTTGTGCTTACCAAGCTCTATCTGCATTTGAACCTCACTTCTAGGCTCATACTTCCCTGTCCCTCAAATAGGCCAGGCTTTGATCCCTGGCCTGTCAGTGAGGGGTCAGTGAGCATGCCCAGGCTACAAGGTGCTTCCTTACCTGCTCCTCCTAAGAGGCAGCCACTCCCATGAGAGTAGGGATAAAAGACAAAGCAGTGACTCAAGGTGATGGCCGAGAGTCCTGGGCCCCGTGCTGGTTTGGCTGAGCTCTATGGGATACTGGTGTGTTCCTCAAAGGGGAGGATGGGAAAGCTATAAATGCCTCACCTTGGCTCTCTTTCGCATCTAAGACCCTTAGGGGAGGAGCCAGAGCTTGTATTTACTCTCCCAGTATGTCTGCAGCCCTAGCCCTTTGCCAATAAGGCTTTGCCTCATTTGAATCATGTTAACTCTGCTTTCTCCTCTAAGACATGGACTCCTTCCAGGGGATCATGAGGTCATGTTTCTCATACTCCCAAGCCCATGGGGACTCAGTAGATTGATGGCTTCCATCTTATTCCCTAGTGAACTAGGAACTCTCCTTATGCTGCTACGGTGAGCTATCCAGTAAGACTTCTTCCTTCAGAAATCTCCAGACAGAGGGCCAGCTAAATAGCTCAGCAGTTTATAGCACCTCCTTGGGCAGGCACAGAAACTGGGGTTTGATCCCTGGCCTGTTGTGTTGGCTCTGACCCAGGGCACGCTGAGACAGTGATTGAGACTGGGCATGATGGTACGCGCTTGTAACCCCAGCACTTGGGAGGCTAAAAACAGGAGGATCACTATGAGTCCTATCTGTGTAGTGAGACCTTGTAGACCCTATACCAAATATATTAAGAAGGAAGGAAGGAAGGAAGGAAGGAAGGAAGGAAGGAAGGAAGAAAGAATGAAAAAGAAATCTCCAGACAGAAGTGGCATCAACCTTCGTTTATATCTCCAAACCTCAAGGAAACAAGCCAAGCCCCTTGCATGACTTCTTCATCACGTCCTACCTAGGTGGACCTGCAGGTTCTGTATTTCAGCATGAACCCAGAAGGCACTCTTGTATTGATGAATGATTCTTCTGAGCACCAGTAGTTCCTCTGGCTCTGGGAAGAGGAAGCGTCTGAACTCTTCCCTGTCTCTTACCACTGATTTCACACAGGGCTATAGACTTCAACTCTAATCTGTCCCCTTTTTTCTTTATTTTCCCTCTTCTCTTGGTCTGTAGGCCCAGTGAAGGGAAGTGATACATATAGTACTAGTAGCTGAAGTTTCTAAGTCAGTTTTATTTCCCCTTAGAAACTGGAGGTGACTGGTTCAAGTTTTTGGAGGGGTACTCCTCTTAGTCAACTGTATGTAGGTATAACATACATGCAAACAGATGGAAACATCTTAGGTGTACATTTCAATATCCAGTTGAAAGTTAGTATTTCTATGGAACCACCACCACACTGTAGACCATTTGTAATGACTCTACCCTTATTCCCTTCTCCACCCTCCTAGCATTTATTTTAGTTGTGTTCTCTCCCTGCAGCTCCTCATCTTCCCTATTGGGACACTCAATGCTTTGCAACAATCTTAACAAACTTGTGATATTACTAGATAACATTTCTATTTTCCAGAAGATGAGAACAAGGCTCACATTAAGCTACATTGCCAAGGAAGGAGAGGAAACTCATATTAGCCTGCAGGAAGATGTTATAAGAGTATATTGGAAAGGGTTGGGGAAAGAAAGTAGATCAGGGTTTCTATAGCAGTGGCAGGAAGGTCCTGCCTGGGTGAGCCAATATCTCAGCTAAGCAAATCCTTGAGTCCTGAAAATTACAACAACAGCCTGTGTTGAATTTTTCCACTTAGAAAAATGATGTGTAGGAAGAACCGTCTCCACTGTGTGTATCTGTGTGCCTGCCTGTGTCTGGTGGGAAGAGAAAATGGAGGGAAAGGAAGAAAGTAAAAATGGGAGTGGTTGCATATGGCCGGCTGGGCAAATGTCCTGCATCCAAAATGTCTCACTAGCCTCTCCGCTGCCTGTTTCTTCAAATCAATGTATTTATCTTTCAGGTACGAATTAATGTGGCTTAAAAGAAAGAACTTGAGGCTAGGATTCAGAAACTTAACTTCTCAGCTTGATTCTCTCATGACAGGCTAGTACTCCTGTCTAAATTGCTCCTCGTCTTTGAGCCTCAAGAGTCTCCGTGGTGCAACGTGTGAAGTAGGAATTACCTGATGGAGTGAAGGCTGTTGGGCAAGTCAGAGACACCTGTGTGGCTGAGAGTTAATCCTGGTCTTTCAATCTACTTTTCAGTTTGGAAAAACAATGAATAGTGCTTTAAAGAGTGACTCTCAAAATTCAGAGGTGATCTCTAGAATGGATCTCCTTTTCCCCTAAAAGAGTTATTCTATCCCTCCTCGAAGCAAAAGAGAAAGACAAGAAATTCAATTACAAGGAGTTCTCCTTTAAAAACAAAATAAAACAAACAAACAAACAAACAAACAGAAAACCTCTTTCATTGTCCCACCATGGTCAGGAATTGGATGGATACTGTTTAATATCTAGTAATGAACAAGCATAGAAAGTCAGAGAATTTAAGAGACATTTAAATTCTTACATATTCTAAAAAACCATAAAGAACTGAAAAAAGGCTGACAAGATAGCTCTGGCAAGACAGTCTAAGCACCTGTTGGCAGGCACAAGGACTTAGGTTCAATCCCTGCTACTGCATGCCGTGCTGGCCACCAAACCTGGGCGTGGTGGTGCAACCCTGTAATCTCAGGGATGGGGAGGCTGAGACAGGAGGATCACTATAAGTCCAATGTGCATAGCAAGACTCTGTACCAAATAAGTAAGTAAGTAAATAAATAAATAAAGCTTCAAAAAGAATAAGAATGAAATTTTAAAAATAACTGAAAAAAATCAGGGTAAACATTGTATTTATCTCTCTTGGGCTTTTTCTTTAGAAAAGTCACAGATGGCCATTTCCCAGGCGTGACATGAACAGACGTGCTGAGCAGTCAGTCCCCAGTCTGTGGGTGAGATTCAGTCTCCATTTGGGAGATTTCTCCACGTGAGTGTGCAGAGCCCTGCTGCAGATGCCAGCACCATGCCACATTACAGCGGACTCTGCTGTTCACTACAGTTAGGGTTGTTTTTTTTTTTTTTTTTCCAATTTTACTACTGCAAATAATGCTGCTTTGAACATTCTTGCTCATGCCTGGGCCATATAAACAGGAGTTTTTCTAGGTATTAGTCAAACAAATGAAAGTGAAAGTCTCCAGCACAGGGCAAGTGTCCTGGTTACTTTTCTCATTACTGAGCTGAGGTCCCCAACACCCAGCGTTAAAATGCAAAAGGCTTACTCGGCTCATATTTTGCAGAGTGTTCAGTCCATGACTGGCTGGCTCCAAGGTAGTGAGGCACATGGCAGGGGCAACTGTTCAGCACAGCAGAAGACAGCAAAGGGGACAAGAGCACAAACGGGGGCCTTTTCCTCCTGCACCACAAGTGGGCTACCGCTCCCAGGTGGGTGCAGCCCCAGAAGGTCTCCCTGGCTTCCTGGTATGCAGGCTCGGGATGTTTATGAAGCAAGGACCCTGGCACCCTGCTGCATCACTCAGCTAAACTTATCAAGTGACACACAAATGGACGAGTGCAGAGCACAAGACAGCCCCTTTCCCTCGAGGGCTAGGGCAGTGCCAAGCTAGCCTACAGGCTGATCAGCCACCACCCAGCCTTGCTCCCAGCACCCTAATCCCAATACTGCAGCAGGGATCAGTCGCAGGCTCAGCTGCCTCTGACAAAACCCCAACCAAAAGTGTGTGGGAACCTTGGGGGGCAGCCAGGCACGGCCTACAGCAGCACGCTCAGCATCTGCAGACACTGGTGATGCCGGACAGCTGCCAGGGCACCTCCCAACGCCAACTCCTCCACCAGGTGATAAACCGGCGCATCTGGCCTTCCACTTTAACCTTAGTGGGTGGTCTTCTCCTTAGTATTTCCTAGTAGAAAATCATTGTGGTTTTATTCATCAGGATAAGTATATTTTCCTAAGTTTATTTACCATCTATTTATTCTTCTGTTTCTCATTGGGTGATCTTAATATCTTGTGAATAGTAATCCTCTTTGAGAATATGTTACATACACTTATTCTAGTTCATGGATTTCCTTTACATTTTCTTTATGTCAACTTTTCATGAACAGAAAGGACATTCTATTTATTGTGAAACACAAATCTTATTTTTATCATGCTTGAATTTATCAACTTGATGGCTAGTGTGTATTGTAGCATATCCTTCCCTAACATGAAGCCACATGTATTCTCCTATGTGTTGTTCTAAAATTTCTTATTTTGCCTCTAACTTTATACTTTAATCCATTCAGAATTGACTATGTTGGTTAGGAGCTCATTTTCAATGTTTTGCATAAGTATAATTCACATCTTCCCCTGCTTTGCAGAACTTCATGACCCCTGTACCTGTGGAAAGAGGTCCTTACATATAGGTGCCTTCAAGCTCTTTCCCTTGAACTTTTTGTCTCTTGTTTGGTCAAACTTAGATTTCATATCTTCATAAGAACTCTTGACACATCAAAAAATTTATATGCCACATTCTATCAGACTTTTTAAAACTTCTTGATACTTTCCCCTTAGATTTTATAATCATCTTGCCAAAGGCCATGAACATCTTATTGGAGGATGGACAAGATAGCTCGATGGACTAAGCACCTACTTAGGCGAGCACAGGGACCAGGGTTCTATTCTTAGCACCACATGTCATGCTGGCCCTGCTCCTGGGTACACTGAGCCAGACACTGAGACAGGGCATGGTGGCACACGTCTGTAATCTCAGCACTGGGGAGGCTGAGACTGGAGAATCACTACAACCTGCATAGTGAGACCCTGTACCAAATACATTAAAAAAAATCTTACTGGGATTTTAATTGGCATTGCATCAAGTCTGTCCACCCGCTAAAATGCGTAGATGTCTTAGCCAGAGGGAGTCTTATGCAGTATTTTCATTTTCTTCTTTTAATAAAGTTTACTTTCCCCATGATGTTCTCTCATCTTTTGCTAGATTTATTGCTGCATAATTTATATTTTTAAAGATATGGTATTTCAAATGGCCTTTTATAACATGTATCGTAATCCATATAGGTGGCATATAAAATAAAATAGATTTTCATATGACCTTTTTATCCACAAAGCCTTCTGTTATTCTCTATTATCTATTGGGTTTTCCTATAAAGTCAATCATGACATATGTTTGTTATTCACTTTCCAGTCTATCTGATTATTTTTGAATAATATTCTTACATTTATGAAAGCTCCAATGTAGCATGTAACACAAATTGCAACCATGAGAATTTTTACCTTGATTTTGATTTTCCTGCTTCTAGAGGAAAACCTTGAGCATGATACTTGGCGCTGGTTTATTTGTGCAGTGCTCCATCTTCTTACTTTGTGTTTGCTTTCTGTGTCTGTGGTGATGCCCATGTGTGTTCTTCCACTTTCTGAGTTAGTGTGAGTATGTATCAGGGGGATGCTTCGAGCAAAAGTGAACTGTGCTCCCGACCCGGGCACAGCTATCTGCGCTTTCTGGGCACCCTGGCAGGCAGATGGCATGTGGGGCTGAGTCTCGGCCCATGAGCCTCCCTCCAACTTTGCTTCTCCTGGACTAGGGAGTGGGAAGTGAGACTTGCAAGCCCATACATCACATAGACAAGTGAGCCACCCCAGAGTCCATGCTGTAGGGATGGAATCGCAGAGGTGGCCTCCGTGCCTGTGAGGCTTGGGTGGACATGGCTGTTCAACTGCACCTGATGCTAAAGCTCTTCACACATAAGTTGACAATGACTGTGGTACATATGGGTGTGGAGGGACTGTATGTTTGTGAAGCTGAAATGAATTTCAAGGATGTTCATTCATGTACAACTTTCTAGTCCCTCAGTTCTTCCATCCCAACTTCCTGGCAATAAAGGATCTGCTAGAGTCCTTGTAATCCTGTACCACTCCAATTGTCCCTTATAGATCCACCTTCTGAAATACTGGGCTGAGCTAGGGAGAACACTCAGATTCCCCTTTGCTTCTGTTTTTTATGAACACATCAAAACTTTAAGCTTGTTATTTTAATAAGGCAGAGAGATGCTAATAGAAAGCTTTTGATTTCCTTAGAAAATAGAAAAATAAAATTATATTTACCTTAAACATCCAGTTTTTTCCTTTTTAATAATTTACCTTTTAATTTTGATAAATATAATTTTATGCCCTTCTTTTGCTTATCTTTTTTTATTTTAGAGAAGGGTCTACAGGGTGTTCAGTTTAGGGTCTCACTTCTAGATCAGACGTAGTTATTCACCTGTTTAAAACCTTCCAAAAGCTGGAATTACAGATGTGCACCACCATGTCCAGCCTCAGTTGCAGTCTCAGCATGTCCAGGGCGCGAGGCTACCAGGGCAGGCTTGAACATCGAACCCCCAGCCCCTGTACCTGCTTCAAGGTGCTTTAATCCACTGAGCCATTTGGCAGGAGATGCCATTCTTTAACATGACTTAAAACTTCAAAATGAATTATGTATCAATGTAAAAACAAACCATCCAGTGTTAGAATATGTATATATTTTGAAATTTTGTATGCTTGCAATACAGAATGGAGCTCTGGTGTGCTCCATTACTGCCTGTTAAACATATCTATTTTAAAAAGGTCATTGGCAAAGTGTCCTTACTGCTTTTAAACTGCACAAGAATGCAGGATGGACAATGGACTGGATCCTGGGACAACACTGTACATGGCTTCAAAGACAAAGAAGTTTAAATACTATTTGCAAGTCGCCTTCTGTAGCTCTAACAGTGTCCACACTTACAAAACTTTTCCAGTGTCCAGAACTATGCCTGAGTGTTCCAGTTCTCGGAAACGCCTGGTTTGCCAATGACCTGGGAGAAAGGCACAGGGTTCCATAGATGGACTAAGTGGAGAAGCATCTAGAATAGAAGCTATTGATGTAGAATTCTTCGTGCTTGTCTATTCCTTAGCAAATTGCTTTAGTGTCTGGTCAGGTTAGTCAGAGCATTAGCAAAACCAAACCAAACTGTCACATAATTACCAAAATAAAATTTTAAAAAATCCAAATCTCATAGCTATTTCACAGTATCATTATATGTACTTATATTGTGAAATGATTACTTTAGGATTTATTTAGAGCTATAGAGAAATACCCACTGTAAGAAATCCACCTGCCTAGAACGTTATTATTTGTAAGGCACCACACTGAAGTGTCTTCAGGAGGGCCTGGTGAAAACGAGACCATGTGGAATTAAATGAGCCACTCAGGGCTGGTGTCTGCATCCTGTACGGGCTTTCTGGCCTCAACTCCAACACTCCCTTCTTACTGAGGTCTTACTTTGGGTAAATGGCCCACTAGAAGTAATTTTACACTGGAAATGGCTTAGTTAGTAACCTTTAGGAGTGTGTGAAAAATTCTCCAGATTTTGCTGGCCAAATAGCTCAGCAGATTAAAGTGCCTGCAAGCAGGTGCAGGCCAGCTCAGCACCACCCCCGACCCCTGCCCCTGGGCCGCGCTGAGACAGCAATTGTGACTGGTTGGTACACGCCTGTAATCCCAGTTATTAGGAGGTTGCAAACAGTCGTGATGAGTCTCAGTTTCAGTAGTGAAACCCTGAACACCCTGTAGACCCTTCTCTAAAATACAAAAAATAAATAATAAAATAAAAATTCTTCAAATATTCTGCAGTGTCTGTCTTATTTGGAACAATGAATAACAAAGCCAATTAGAAAACTTTTAGCTTCTAATTATTTGTGTAATCATTTCTGTGGCCTATTTTATTAACTAATTCATTTACTATTGTATTGAAAAAGCATGATTTGTACACTTTTACAAAATCACTTCCTTCTATATGCAGGTAGATGAAGGGAATATGTCTATAAAGGAGGCTTCAACATATTTTCAGTAGACCTCACCTTCTGAGCCAGCAGGCTTTACAGAAGCCACTGGGACCCAAAATATCACTCTCCACCTCTCTTTGTGCCAATAATAAGTTAAACTAGGGCAGGGGAGATGGCTCAGTAGAATAAACACTTCCCTGGCAAGCACAAGGGCCTGAGTTCAATCCCTGGTTCCATTAAAAAAGAAGAAGAAGAAGAAGAAGAAGAAGAAGAAGAAGAAGAAGAAGAAGAAGAAGAAGAAGAAGAAGAAGAAGAAGAAGAAGAAGCAGCAGCTAAGCTAGATGCGTAAATAGAACTGATTGGGAAGGTCCAAGTGGACAGAAAAAATGCTTAAAACAGAGATATTTAAGTAAGTTTGGGGTATTTTTACTAAGGAATCTAAATATTAGCTCGATCAGCCCCTTGGTACAAGATAGATAATTACTGGGACTTATGGAGGAGCTGTAAGAAAAGGATTTCTAAAAGCACTCAGATATTTGTCAATTTATCTAGCTTGGACGATGGCTAGTTGTTTTGGCTTGTGTCTAGAAATACCCCCAAAGGCTCATGTGCTCATAGGTGGGGCTTTTCAGAGCTAGCTGAATCTAGAGTATGTGATCCTAGGATTTAGACTGCAATTCTTGGATTGAGAGTGTATGGCTACTGAGTTGGTTCAGCATAGTTCTGGGCATAGATAATGAAAATGCCCACCCAGGGTGTGAGCGCTGCCCACCCTACAGGTGAGTAGCCTAGATAGACTGTAGGGGCAGAAAGAGGGCTGCCTCCCTCACATGCTGTATGCTGCATGCTGCGTGCTTCCTGCCGTGTTCTCCTACCTTCCTGCCTTCTGTCCACCATGAACTGTCTCCTGTGTGATACCCCTCTGCCATGGTGACCTGGCTTGGAGCCAGCCACACTTGAGCTGAAATCTCTACACCCTGTGAACCAAAATAAAGCCTTCTTCCTTTATCTTTTTTGCATCAGTATTGTGCTTCAGCAACAGCAAAAATTAGACAGAGTTATCTTAGAACTGTAATCTTTACCTTAGTATCATATATATAAGACATTATGCTTAACTCCATTTGCTGGAATCTTTAAGGTTCAGAAAATTGTATTTTCATGAAGTCATGACTTTTATGCTGTACGTATTTATTTACTTATTTTTGTAGTACTGAGGGCTGAATCGAGAGCCTTTACTCTGAGCTATGCCTCTGCCCTTACTGTTTGGATACGGTCTTGGTAAGTTGCTCAGCCTGGGCTTCAACTAGCAATCCTATGCCTCAGTCTCTCAGAGACTGTGATTACAGGCACGCACCACCACACCTCGCTTAGTTTGTTTCCTTTTCTTTTAAATCTGGCATCCAAGAGGGGAAATGAGAAAAGTGTATTCCTCCCCCTCCACTCCTCACCAGGTACGTTCAGCATCTTCCTAAGGCCCAGCTGCAATGGAATGTTTCTCTAGGAATTCTTTTCTGTTCAAAGTTGGATGAATTTCATTTAGATCAAGGGTTCAGTCCCTTCAACTCCTGCCCAGAATCCTAGCTAGGGCTGGGTGGAGCAGGTGTGGCCAGGACAAATGCTTGTGCTCACCTTTGTCTCCACAGTAGCCATCACTAGTGGTTCCATTTTCCTAATGAACCTGCAGGCATGTAGTAACATAACTCCTATTCCACAGACAAAGACACAGGGACTCAAAACTTAATCTTTGCAAGTCTCTATGACTCTGAAGCCATTATTCTGCAGAAAATTGCTGACAATGAATCAGCTGACAGTTGCTGCAGGGTTTATTTGCCACCCATGGTCTATGCATCTCCATTTCTTCTCATGAGAGGGAGTAAGACTTGAGGAAATTTGCGCAATATATGTGAAAACACTTTGTGAATTCATATAGAAAGCTGAAAATGTTAACTATTCTTGCTTTAATCAAGGACACAAACCTATTGAAAGTAATTCTGAAACTTGAGCGCCCATCAGGCTCACCGAAATCCCCAGGAGGCTGCCAGGGCAGGTGCTGGCCCTCACCGCCTCGTGTCTGACTCAGCACATCCAAGGACTGGCTGCAAAGCTTGCAGCTTATCACGGGCTTTTCATAACAGTGCTTCTGGCCCATGAAACACAATGTGAGAACCATGAGTTAGTAACTTACCTGAACTCAAATGTGATTTTATCATGAAATTTGTTTTTGATCCATGCTGCACTATTTCAAAGGCTTGGATGTGACTTGTAAAAATTATATATTAGCATTACTAATACTGGGCTTTGTAGATATTTTTCCCTACTGTCAGATCTTCCTTCAGACATAGTCAGTGAAATGTTTGTGTTGGTAAATGGATATGAGACAAAGGTCAGCATGAAGTTCAACACAAACTGGAAGAAAAATCACACCTTGCTATATGAGAAGAAAATTAGTTAGAAGTCAGGGTTAAGAAGGAATAGGTTAAAAAAAAAAGATGGACTAGGTCAGGAGAAGCTAGAAAACAGAAATCATTTCCAAAGAGGTGAAACAATGAAGTCAGGGAAGAAAGCAGAAATGTGGCTACCAGGAAATAAGATGGCATCGCAGGGGTTGATGGCCTGCCCTGAAGTGAACCTTTCATTATATATTTACAAAATGATGAAATGGACTTTATCTCAAATATTTGTAGCATCACTATGTGAACTGGGAGTCAGACTTTTTAAGAAGATGTCAGAGGGTAGAAGTAGCACTGACCTTTATGGCCAGCCTTCAGGAACAAGGAAGACCAGACAGCCCCCAGAAGAGATTCTTGACAGTCACAGCATCTGAGCTGGGTGAGCTGCCAGCACTGTCAAGCAGTCCAATGACCACAGAGAAAGGAGTTGCAACAGCTGACCTGGAGGCTAGACGTGGAGATATACCAACCTGAATTCTTTTAAAATTAGGAAAACTAAATGGTGCTCTAAAATAAGAATTAAAACATATGTGGAAACAAGGGAAGGGGCCTAGAATGACTTCACTGATGGCTAGAAAGAGGCAAGCCTTCAGAACCACACAGAGCCTCAGCTCCAGTTGCAGCTCTGCACCTATTTGCTGGGATCTCACTGGAACTCTCTATGTGGAGGTTTAGCCTCTGTCCTCTACAGAGCGAGTACAGGAACAGCTGCCCGGTGTGTGCTAGGGAACGCTAGGCAGACACAGATCACATGGAGGAGGCTGACAGATGTTAACCGTCTCCCTCTTAGTGAGGTAGAGAAAACATGCCCAGTTAAAGGCTGATCTTAGGTAACCTAAACTTGCATCTAAGAGCTGTCTCTCAGGGAGATTTCATATGAAGGCATTGCTAAGCTGTACATCTTAGTGTACACTTGTGTTTATTTCCTGTTTCAGGCCCCAAGATTCACATCACACTCACTGGGGTAGCAATTTGTTGAACATCACAATGGCCTGAATAACAGATGTGTGCTGATTGATCTGACAGAAAAACAGAGGATTTAAAGGCCTGAGACTGCTGCTCCAAAATATTCCTTGTATATGTGTGGTTGGTGCATATACAAAGTGGAGCATTTCCTCACTTTCAATTTAGGCAACAATAGGTCACAGCGATGGCAACTGTGGTGGGTGCCAACTGGTGGTCAGCTTGTTCCACCCAGAGGACCTGAACTGGCATAGTGCTGGGTGTGGGAGTCCCAGCAGGGGACTGCTGCTGGCAGCATAAGAGGCAGAACTGGAGGAGCTGTTGCGAGGCTGTGAGGGAAGCTGTTTGGAGAAGCCATGGAAGCTGTTGGAATCTTCTAGTTCTCTGGGATGGTTCTGCTGGAGGACACTGTCAAGCTGGCTTCCTGGTGAAGAGGAGGAGCTTGGGACCTCTGTGTCACTGAGAATGACTGTGGTTCACTTTGGGGAGTTCTGGTCGTCACCTGGAGCTTCACTTCCTGGCTCCAAAGGGGAAGATGGTGCACTGCTCGGCCTCCTGGAGAAGTTTGTCATGTTGGCTTTCCTGATGGCAGTTCAGTTTCGGAGGGAGCTGTGGTTCTTACCTTGAGCATCACTTCCTGGCCCTAGTGCAGATCCCTCAG
Organism: Ctenomys sociabilis; assembly: GCA_004027165.1. NCBI lineage: Eukaryota > Metazoa > Chordata > Mammalia > Rodentia > Ctenomyidae > Ctenomys > Ctenomys sociabilis. Next base: position 43,616 of record PVKA01002809.1, read on the forward strand.
CCTGCTGGCACAGATCCTTCATCCTGCTGGCACACTTTCTAGCTTCCACCACTGACCTTCAGAGCTTCCCAATGTTTCTGTGAAGCAGGCCTGCATAAGACACTGTCCTGAACTCTAGGCCTCCAGTTGGACTTGTTGGGGGGCACTGTCACGAGCTCAAGGTTTTCAGCTGGATTCATATAGGATATTAGGATCCAGGCCCTTAGTTGGATTCTTTGGTGTTTAGTGTGTGGACAGATTTCCTATGCTCTTCTTATATGATTCTTTGGGTAATTCACTATAAAATGATTTTATAAAATTGTACTGTTCTTCCTTTACAAAAACGCCAAGTCATGGCAGCACAAACCTTCCATATAAGCCACGGTACAGAATTAAAGCAGAATTTGAGTCACATCACTGGGACATTTGGGTCATAAGCTTATATATGTACCAGATGGATCCAGGCTGGGAAAGGAGCATATTTTATTTGTATTTTGCCTGGAGGTCTTAACCATAGCTGAGGTTGTCTAGAAAGCACTGTCAATGTAATTCCAAAATTGTGCATGTAAATGGGTTTATGGTGCCAATCACATGTTATTTGGACAGGAAAGAAGAGAGTATGAAAATTTATTTTTATATAGGTCACTGGATCTGGTAAAGAATTATTTACCTGGACAATTACTGTCTGACCTTCATTGCCTACTGTTATGCATAGTAAGGAATAGGGTATGACCCAGGATGGTCTAAGCAAACAGCAGAGAGGGCATCTCTTTCTTGCCTGGACAGACAGCTCTTCTTCTGATGCCAGGGCCACAAGCAGAGGGAGGTCACAGAGACCCTGTGACTAGGAGGCAGAGGTTGTGCACCAGTAAGGAGCAGGGTCTTGAGGTGGAGATGCAGAGGCTGAGTGCACAGGTGCCTCCCCGTGTGCACCATTCAGCCTAGGCTTACTTATACTTCTTGTACAGTACTGAAAGCCAATGTGGTCTAACTGCAAAAGCTGAGATGGGAGCGCAGTGCTTCTCATTGCAGTTTCCTCCAAGCAACTGAAAAATGTGTGCATCTAAGTCACACAGCAGCCATCACTGTCTTGAAGAAAGCTAACATATTCCTTCCTTCACCTTTATATGGGGCTGTTAGTGTTAAAATCATTTAGCAGAAATCCTCAAGAGAATACACCTGGGGTGTAGCGTTCCCTGCAGCCTCGTTGTTCCCTAGGTCTCCTCCATACTTATTTGTGCTAATTTCTGCTACTCCATATCATTTGACTTGTAGCTCATTCCTCTTCTCTCCCCTGAGTTCTTAAAAATCTCTGTACATATGTATTATTTTTAAAATACGATTTCAAGAGATTTTCTTCTTGTTTTAAAAAATAAAGTTTTAGGACTAATAATATAATTAGCCTTTCTTGCTTCATATGTACTAAGAACTTGGATTCTTGGAGTCTCAAGGGCTATAGTAATTGATTTAACTCACATAAAAAAGAAACAGTTAATTTTATAAAAGTTTAGAATGGTAAATCTATTAACTATGAGCCCAAACAGTGGTTTCAATGGCTTCATTATTTCACTTTCTAACTAGCTGCGTGACATCATGCAGAGAAGGTCTTATAATAATAGATTTTAGTGACTGGCAATATTGTACCAAAATGTGATTAACACATAGTACAGGCAGAACTTAATGAAGCAATTTTCAAATGCTCTATAAATAGCAAAGTTCCTCACAAAAAATGGGTCATATTCCCGGCAAATGTGTCAGCCAATGTCCACCAGCTGACTGACATTCATTAGCATTTAGCACGTTAGTAGACCATCTTTCTGTGGTCGCTTCTGTTCTGAATGTACAGTCCTCGGCAATGGCACACAAATGGCGTGCTTTCTGGGGCCAAACTTGGCTGACATCCCATGCTGGACACATCTTAGCTTGGCGACACTGGGCATGTTAGTTCCTGCCTCTAATATTCAGGTTTTTCAGCTATATAATAGGGATTGGAAACCAACGTATCTTATTAAATCATTGCATTGATAAAAGTTATATGTACAGAACAATGTGTCTTCATGTATGAAAGATGCCACTTCCCTTTCCCCTAATTTTTCTCATAAAAAATTCTGAGAATCATTTTTTTTTATTCACAAATGTTTGAAAATAAAGTGAAAATAGGAATGGCTGCAGTGAAAATATATTCAGACTTGTCTGCAAATGTCAGGTGGGCTGTGGAGGTCTCAGCTCCCACGGGACACTTACAAGAGCGGTCCCTGGGATGGGGTGCAGCCAAACGAATGCAGATTGTGGGGAGAGTGCAGGACACGCGCACAGCCAAGGTTCCTCTGGGCCCGGGCTCACCGAGTGTGGGTTAAATCTGTTCTGCTTCTCAGTGTCTGATTCCTAGTCAACGGATCTGCCTAAAAGCAACATTACTCATCTGGAGGTAGGATGTGCCAGGTCGCCTTATCAGGGGGACCCAGGGGACTGCAGGCGTTCTCTCCTCTCAATTGCCGCACTTTTCCCCTCCCAGAGTCCTCTGTCACCATCAAAGCTGACAAAGGGACCAGTGGAGCGTCGGGTCCACAGAAGTGGTGACGTCATTGGTGGTAGCACAAGCTGCTGGCCTGGACAGCGCTAGCAGAGTCCACAGCCCGCAGTGCCAAGGGGCTGAGCTGCCGCTGAGAACATGAATGCAGGTCTGTGCACCTACTAGGAGTGTGAGGCTCAGGCCTCCGAACGGGCTGCGCTGGGCCTTAGCTTTAAATTATTTTATCAGTCTTTTGGGCACGAAGATATTTACAAGATATTTAGAAATTGTTGCAACTCATAATTTCTAACAATGTGTAAGACCATAAAGTTAGCTACCAATATAATATGCCTTTGAAGTTCATTTATTTTAGATGGCATTTACTGTTTAGCATCTGAAAATTATGAGAAGCAATGTGTCTAACACTCATATCTATTATAGTTTGTGTCCCCCCAAAGCCTCATGCAGTCATGGGGCAGCTTCTAGGGTTTGTGATGAATTCATGATCCAATGCTGGGGTTATGGGTGTAGGTGCTACACTCACCCTGGGTCAGGACATCTGTGTACAAATGTAAGGCGGGGAAAGAGCTAGCTGGCTGCCACAGCTGCTGCTCCTCCCTTTGCTCTTTGCTGTTTTCCACCACCACGAACTGCTGCCCTCTGCCATGTGCCACCCCGCCTTGGAGCCAGCTGAATATGCACTGAAACCTCCACTAACTTTGACCTAAGTAAACCTTTCCTTCCTTAATTTTCAGTATTGGGTATTTTGTCCCAGCAATGAAAGAAGAGTAATTAAAACAATATCTGTTTGCTAGGAAAAAAAAAAAACAAACTGAATACATTGTTGGTTTGGTGTGCAAATGTCTTGCCAGACTAGGCAAGACAGTGGAGACACAGATTCCTGGTCCCATCCTGGCTGCCATAATGAGGCTTGGCCATGGTGGCAAAATTACAGTCTACATTTATCGAGCATTTACTCTGTGCCTAGCTCCGGGCTGTGCATCTGGAATATAATAAGCCATGTGTGCATTCTATTTGCACAGCATTAGCTGTCTGGGGTGAGCATGATTAGCTGCAGGATGCAGACACAGCTCAAGGCTGCCAGTGACAAGTCACTTGGATGCTGAGTAGCTGAGTAGGGATTTAAGTGTTGTCCTTGCCAGCAACAAACCTGTGGTCAGGCTGCTACCAGCGCTTCTCAGCTGTCTTAAGATCATGTGGACTTCTCCTGGAAATAGATGACAGGGCCATCTCAGTCAACAGCAGCACCAGGACCCCATGGAAGTGTGTTAGAAACAAAACGTTCTAGGCCCTGCCCCAAAAGGATTTGCACTTCCAAAAGGCCCCCAGATGACCATAGTAAGCATAGTATCTAGGAAGCACTGCTCCACTAGAAATGATAGCCCATTATCTGGAATAATCTCATAGCTGAGAAAAGCACTAGCCAATGTAAATTCATTTCTTTCTGACTGAATTTGAAATGCTATTAAAACAACTGATTGAAAAGCAAACAATTCAGGCAGGTTAATATTTGAAAGACTTCTCCATAAAGTCTACTTTCCACTCGAAGTACTTCTGAGAATGGCAGAGCCCCACCTTTCTTTAAGACAGTGCCTGAAGACTGCTCCACACCCGCAGCCTTCCTTGCTGTCAGTTAACTCAGTCTGAAGTCCGACTTCCATCACCTGACTGCAGCCAATTTTCCCCAGGAAACAATTCCGAGGCAGGTATCATTCATGAGACTTTGTGTCACCCAGCGTTCTAGAAATGTTAAGCACTGAACTAGTTCTTTATGAAAAGCCCTGCACTGCCAAGGGCCTGAAGCACATATGGTGTGGTAAAAGATTTTTGTGTTGTTGCTTCTGGCATCCAGGTCTCCTTTTACCTAAGCACACTATACGGAATACGTGGGTTAATTTGCTGCTAAAATGACAATGCAGGTGAAACCTAAGGTACACACTTTGCAAAAGCATTCAGTGGTCTGGATTAAAACTCATTCCTAGATGAAAGGAAAGGAAACCAATTATCAGCAAATGCTAGCCATGATTAAGGCAATGCCATGATTTCGGTAAGGAAAGCATGGATTCTGAACAATGAACACTGTCACTTACAAATTACCTGAGAGCAGAGTTTCTCGTTAATTGCCCACTGGCTGACTTGGTCTGTGAAAGTTATTTTTTAAGAGAAACAAGAGAAGTCCTTCCTAATTTTAACCACATGAAACAAAAGAAGTCCTTTCAAATTTTACACGTTGCTAAATTTCATGACCTTGGACTGTCTTTACCTAACACAACTTTTATTAGTGTGAACTTAGCTTCATGTTTTTGCATGATAATCACAAAATATGATTCCATATGGAATTTCCATATCTTTCAAGGCTCTTCAATAAAATACCGTCAGTTGAACTTTAATCAGCACAGTGATTATGTTCACTCATTCACAGAAAAAGTTCCCATCTTGGATATTATCTCTTCTAAATCAAACTCAAAATAAAATTAATTTTGTCTGGATTAACTTGTTTTGGGGCATGGGCTTGCTTACATGCAACTGCTGGGGCCTACTGCGCGGATGGACAATGGTGCTGGCCAGCATCCTGCATGGCCGCATCGCACAGCCTGAGTGCCAGCTGGGTGGGCGCAGTGGTCACGCCGCAGACCACAGCTCAGTCAGTCAGGGAGTGCAGGCGACATCTACCAGCTTTACCAGCTGGTGGGTGAGAAAAAGCATTAGCATTCCTCAGTTTCAGCAGCTCTGGGCTCCCCACCTGTTCACTCGGGTAGTTGGGCTCCTTTCAGATGGGCACATTCTTAGATATTTCTGAGTCATTTAAAAGGGACATTCCTGAGTAGCTAGCTGTGAAGTCTGTTTCCCAGAAAATCCACACCTCCTCCAAGAACGATTAGGGGAGGGTGGAGTTAGCTGCTTTGCCTTATGGCAGAACCGCTGCTTGGACCATCAGAGACAGTCTGCTCCAGGAGCTTCACATGTGCTGTGCCCGCTGCTGGCCACGCCTTGGAGCTCTGTGTCCCTATGCACCACAGGTTGCTCAGCTGCTGGTCTTCATCTAGATATCTGGTGACCTTGCTTTTTCTGCCCTGGGGAAGAACTGACTTCCCTTTCCCAGGTCTGCTTTTCTCAGGGCACAATCCCCAGAGCAAAGTAGGAGCCAGGCTAACACATTTCTCTTTTAGTTCATGAGGCTTCTTAAAAGAGCGCAATCTCAGAATCTGAACAAGGGTTTCCAACATTCATACGCGAATGACAATCAGCTGGAAGGAAGGGCTTTCCTGCAGCTCCCCTGGGAAATTCAGAATGTGTGACTCTCTAGAAAAGGTGAAGGAGAGGGGGCTGGGGAGATGGCTCAGTAGAATAAGCACTTCCCTGGCAAGTGCAAGGGCTTGAGTTCAATCCCTGGTTCTGCAATAACAAAAAACAAACAAACAAAAAACAAAACAAAACAAAAAACAAGGGCCTAAGGGGCAAAGACCACTGCCCAGTGGTTCTGGCTTGAATGTGGCAAAAACAAAAATAATAGAAAGGGTGAAGGAGAGAATCAAGCTGGCATCTGGGGCCAATATGTGGACCTTCACACATTGTTCTCCAGGAATTAAAGACAGATGAGGGCATGAGCTAGAGGCACCCTCACTTCTGAACCCTGTCATAGGTGAAAGTAGGGCAGCAGAGGCATTGCTTGAGGATGGTCCCAGGGAAGGCAGAGTGAATAGGGAGTCAGACGTCCATTCTTAAGTCTTGACTAAAACCTGACCTCAAGTTTCAACAAGATTCATCACCCTCTCCTTTGTGAGTACAGTGAAGATCATGGTGGTGGGGATACAGTGCTCTCAAGGCAATCAGCTTCCAAACACATGAGACTTCTGGAGACATTTCACACCTAAGCCATAGCAGCTGCTACATACAAAGCATTCATAGTTATTCATACAATTTTCAAGCACACCCTATAAAACAAAATGACCGCTACTAGTGTATCTATTCCACAGATGAAGGATTTCACGGTGGTATCAGTGAAGCTCCAGACCATGTCACCAAGGATTTGAGCCAGTGACTTAAACTGAGACTGAAGGACTTAGAGGATAGGGTCAGATAAAGAGTGTGGAATTAGCTTTCAAACAAAGAAAACATGCGTGTGGTCAGGAAGCAGTGATGAGACGATGTGTTTGAAGAAGTGCAGATCACAGAATGTAGATTAAGAGGGCCACCACAGAGCACAGAGCTGAGAGGGCTGTGGATTGTGTAAAACATTGTTTCTGCTCTTTAAGGTTATGATTTGCACAAAGCACAAGTCATTTTTAAGTGGATAACTCCACACATTCGATATATTCATGTAACTGTATAGCCACCAGTACAATATTTGGGGAACCTCAAATTCTGAGGTCAAGAAATGCTGCCTCTTTTGGTTTCTGCCCTGTGTTTCTGACCCTATAGCTTAGCCTGCAAGTGATTAGGAATAAGCCACTGCATAGACCCTATTCTGGTCTATGTATGAACATAAATTTTCTTTTAGTTTACGTAAATAACTAGTAAAGAAATTTCTACTCAGTGTAGTACTTGTTTATCTTAAAAAAAAAACATTCAAAATAGTTTTCAAGGTGAGCCATTTTCTGTTTTCATCAACAACACTAGAAGTCCTAGTTGTTTTACATCTTCATTTACACTAGTTACTGTGTTTTTAGCTTTATTGCTTTTTTTATTCTTCCTCTTCTGGGTTCAAATTATATAGACTATTTGATATTGTATTGTGGCTTCTGAACACTTTTTAAAAAAATGAACTTAGGACAGGGTGTACAGGGTCTCACTTTGTAAATTGGACTTATAGTGATCCTTCTGTTTTCAGCCTCCCAAGTGCTGGGATTACAAGCACACGCCACCATGCCCAGGCTCAGTCACCCTCTCAGTGCACGTGGGTGGCATGAGTCCAGCACATTTTTCTGTCTATGCCCAGAAGTAATTAGTTTGTGTGTCTTTCCCACAGCTGCAATATGTCTTCGCCAGTTCTGCCAGGGTGACAGGGAAGCAATGAATGCCACTGCCATCTGAGAAACCTTCATGGCCCAGGAGACTTACATCTATCTCCTGCCTGACTCCAGCTCTTGGACAATGGAGGCCTGCAGAGAAGGCCCTCCAGATAGGTGCTAGTTTCCTGTGTGCTTTCAACTACTAGGGAACTGCATCTACTGTTAGCTAGCATTGACCTTCTGCAATTTGTTAAAAATTTTAGTTTATTATATTCCTCTTACTAGCTTATGTGGCACTTAGCATCTGCTTGAGGTAAGTAAAGGCTCAATCCTGTTTCTTCATGGAGATAGCTCCCTGTCTTAGATTTCAAGGTATTTACACTTTTCCTGTACCTTCGGATTTTCAGTGAATGTGTAAGGATTTACGATCCACTGACTCTCCCTTTGCTAAATGCCAAATAAATGTAAGCCAGAGGTCTTCGCATGCAGAAGTTTTAAGTCATATTAAGGAGTTCTATTTTATTCCACATGCAATAGGAATCCATAGAAAAATTTAAGCAGAAGATTAGTTGTCCTGGATTTATATTTTTAAAAGATAACATGTTCAATATTTATTGGGCATCTGCTATATTCCCGGAGCTGTGGTTTCCTGTTACCAGCAAGTTGTGTTTGTTTGTTTGTTTGTTTGCAGTGCTGAGCAATGAAGACCAACCTCGCCTGCATGAGGCAAGTGCTCTACCACTGAACTTTAGCCCTGAGACCTGCAGAGCTAGAGTCTCTTAGGTAACTTTCAAAAATATGGAGAACAGTTTTCTAAGTAGCTTGTGAATGTCCTCCGTCAGCCTGAAGAAGGAGATCTGAATTTTAGCATGCAGAGGGAGGGATGGTGGAGGATGGTATTCAGTGCAAGTTTGAAATTTGACTACTGTTCAGGAGGAATTTTTACTAAACTGGTGATCTGTTTTCTTGTAATTTGCTTTTTTTTTTTTTTTTTTAGTTTTTCTTGTTTTTGTACACAGGGTCTCACTATGCAGCCCACATTCACAGTTATCCTCCTGCTTTCTGCCTCCCTAGTGCTGGGATTACAGGCGCGCGCCACCACGCCCAGACTCCAATCGCTGGCTCAGCGCACCTGAAGGCAGGGCTGGCGCGGCAAGCGGAATCAGGGATCGAACCCTGGCCGCTGCGCTTACCTAAATAAGCACTTAGTCCACTGAGCTATACTGCCGACCCTTGTAATTTGCTTTTTAAATAACATTATTTTAATCTCTTCTATTTGGGACAACAATGAGTCATATGAAAGAAAGAAAACATTCAGGTTTACCACCACCACCTGCAATAACAACTAACATGTTTTTATTTTAAAAATATCCCTTGCCTTGTATATTTGTGAAAGATAGCTACTTTGCTGATATAGAACAATTAAAATAACCAAAGAAACCACTTTGGGCGGTTGTGATTCTGTGCCACTGCAGTGCCTAAGCCTCTTCTGACAGTATACCTGCCATTCCAATGCCTCTGTGTGCTTTCACAAGTGTAAATCCCCTGCTTAGCATCCCAGCCTCTGATTTGCACTGACAAGGCTGGGAAGCTGTACTTCACTGAAGCCCTGTGAATATGAAGGCCAGCCGGCATAAGCACAAGTAGGTTATGCTCCATATTCATAAGCCTTTCATTTCAGTTTGGGTTCCTCCAATAGCAGATTCTTATAACAAAGACTTGATGGTAGGTTGTTTAATTGTGAGGTGACATCAGGAAATAAAAACTGGAGGAAATAAAAACAAAGGAAAGAAAGAAAGGAATAGAGAATGACTAAACGAGTACATTTGCAGCTCTGGCATGTAGGACTGAATCCCACCAACACTTTGGAGAAGCCTGTGCGCCGTCCCTTCCAACAAATGCATCCTCTGAATAACCATCTTATGACCATGTAATTCAGTTTTGTTTGCCCTATTTTGACCACTCTGTCTGTTTTCAGGACTGATCACCTGATCCAAAGGCCACCAGTGTATCAGCTGACCAGTGTCTCAGTGGGTCAGATTCTCTCACTACTAGTAAGTTGGCAGGGGTGCTTAGAACTGAGTGCGATACTGTGAGCTAGATGGTTCCACACCCAGCAAGTTGAAGGATGGAACAATAAGGGTGTCCCGGAGGGACATGGGAAGAACTGCGAGTGGAGTGCCGAGGGCTTTCCAGGGCTACACATGGGCTCTTGGGTATTCTCTCGAGGGCCAAGTGAGGGCACTGTGCGTGCTCTTCTTGACACTGCGTTCTCCTTTCATAAGGCTCCATGCAGGTGGGTGCTTACTGAAAAAGTTTGGATGACTTGAACTCACTTGAGTAGAGTCTTGATGTAAACAATCAAGGAAGGAACCACAGATGGAAAATAGGGTATCACTGTCCACTAACAATCTCAGCACTGATAACTTTAAAAATATTGGAACAAATAATGAGAATTTGATTGGAACATAATTATTTTTAAAATTAAGACTACTGGTACATTTTAGGTATACATAATGATCACATTCATTATAAGGCACTGGTACCTGTGTATGATGCAGATGGATAATTTTTCTCCATTCCCTGACCTTCCTTTCAACTTCTCTTCCCTTTCTTATTTACAGAAGCTTTGTTTTATGTTCAGATGGGAAGGAGAACTAGGGAAGGGGAAGGGAGAAAGGAAAGGAAAAGAAAAAAGATAAGAAAACTGGACAGACTGTAACATAGCATAACGATCATTGAGAAGTGAGAGTGACTTTTCCTCTCACAAACCTAATAACACTGTAGTCAAAGTAAACTGACCCTAAATAGTTATGCCCACAAACAGTGTCTAGCGAAAGCAGAGCTTATTTTAAAATAATTCACTTAACATATTTCCTGAGCAATCGCATGCAATGTTTTATATACACGTGTTTTCATTCTTTTACAACCAGTTCAAGGAGATGCTGTTCTTTTGGGGCTGTACTGTGAATGGGCAGGGCAGTGTCCTGCACCTCCTGGGCAGGGTCTGATTCACAGCTTCTCATCGCTGACCATTGATCCAGATTGTCCTATGGCCAGATGATCTTCAGAACAGACAGCATGGCCCACTGCAGCATTTGGCTAAATTTAATGTTCTTTTTAAAATTTATATTATTTTATTTTATTTTTGGCAGAACTGGGGATTGAACTGAAGCTCTTGCACTTGCCAGGCAAAAGCTTATTCTGCTGAGCCATCTCCCCAGTCCCTGGATTTAATATTCTTGCCAGTATGAAAAGTACTCATTCATGTACATGAAAAGCCTGACATTTGCTCCAGTTTTTTTTTTTTTTCTTTCTTTTTTTGGTTAAAGAATAGTCCTCAAGGAGCACGAATTGTACAAAATAGGATACACAGACAGGAAGAGGATTTTTAGCATGATCTGATAGCTCAGACTTTACAAGAGCAGCAAGGAATATGCAGGCATCCTCCCCATGGAGCTTCAAATCCCCATGCTTGGGCAAAGGAGCTGTTCCGACAGTTTCGCACCAGACCACTGAATTTCTTCTACTGATGCTGCCTGTGCTGAGCCAGCTTCACTAGAGATGGCTGCTTTCCGGTCGCAGCCAGAGTATTTCTACTTACAGGGGGAATTTTCAGACGTTGAGCAGAAAGACCTGTACTTGGCATCTTTGGTGGTAAATGGAGCAGACTTTTGCTCAGGACAGATAGCCAAGCAACATAATCCCTCTGTGATCTCACAAGTGCCAAAAATAGGTCTGATTTTCAGTGACTTGCTCAGAGCGCCGCTGCCTCTGTGGCGCACACAGCACACACAGAGAAAGGCTTGAGCACTGAGGCGAAAGGCCTTGAAGACCCAAACAAGGATTCCCATTTCCTTGGAAGTAGACACGCGCAAGATGGAACGTTAGCGTTTCCAGGGTGCTTCTCCTGCATCAGCAGTGTCCTGCGCACCCTGGGTAGAACTGCGGTTTGGGGCACCGCTACTGTGCCAGCAAGCAAGCTTTGTGCTGGACAGCACCATTCACTCTGGAGGTCAGGAGTGGACCACCACCGGCGCACGCACGCTACCCCACCGAGCAGATCCCACTCCATTGCTTCGCTCTTGCAAACTGCAAAAGAAAACCAGGGCAACAGATGCTAAATAATTCACCCAGAACAACAAGGCAATTAAGTCACAAAGTTCGAATTCTGTCCTGGATGTTCAGCCCACATGTGTTTCCGTTACACCCATTATACTTTTCTTAAGGTCTCAGGCCACAGTTGTCTTCATCTCTATGCATCAAGTACTAGGACAATAGTAACTTCTACTGGCACCATAATGAAGGTAAGGGTGCTAAAAGTCTGTGCTAACAGTGAGGCTTTGCTCTCAAGAATTCCTTATCTCTAGCCACGTCCTCCTATTGGGTCTACATTGATTGTTCCTATTTGTCCTGTTTTCTTTGCAGTAGCCACTGTTCAGGAATCTGATTGGAATCATCCTGAAACTTACACATTTTGTGGCCCTGACCTTTGGAATTCCCCAGCAAAGAAAGTGATGCTAGTTCTTCAAAGTCATTGACTCACTTGATCTCCCTTTCTTTCAAAACTTCAAGATCTTGGCCAGAGAAGCTGTGGAAAGTGTAAGCAAAGAACTGACTTCATCCTGCTTCTAGCATTCCATGAGGCAGCGGGCTTCAGTGCTCTGCAGGAATGAGCTCACCACCCGGAGCACCAGCATAGGCTGCTGCTGCCTGGGGTCTCTCCAGGAAGCAGGGCGTACTTACCTTGTCATTACCTCATCACCTCCAGGAGATCCATGCTCTCTAAAGGGAGCCCAGAGCTGGTGGAAGGTCTCCGGCTCAGCCCACCTGCCTCAAGGCCAGGCTGCCAGGAGCCAGAAGGCAGGAGGAACTCTGACAGCAGTGCAACAAATCCAGAACTTTGGCTGTTTTGTGAGGACCTAAGCACCAGTCTTATGCCTTAGGTCCAATATCAATGGGGTTTACCAGCTGGCAATCCTAGCAGGCACGTGTTTCCAGTGCATCACACATATTTATTGATGTGGAAGTACTGATCTCATTGCTTTTTAAACAACACACTGTCTCGATAACTCATTGAATCCCAGCCTTTTGCAGTTGGTGCCCCAAAATCAGGAGAAGGAGATGCCTTCTTCAGCTTTCTCATAAGGCCTTGGAGTTGCAGAGCTCCTCCCAAGGACCTTACAAAATGAGTACAGTTCACTCTCCTGTCACTTATGAGTGAGAAAATGGAAGCATCAGCTGAGCAACTTGCCCCAGTACAGAGCAAGTCTGGATGGAAGAGGCACAGTCTGGAATCCTCCCTAGGAAGACCCTTGCCAAAGTGCAGACTTCTTGGAAAGCGATAGCTGGTGAGCAATCTCTATGCACCCATCAATGAAAGCAAACCCCACTGATATTGTTTCTAAGCTAATCTATAAGACTTTCCTTCCACCAACAGCTAAGAAGTGGAAAAGCTTTCTGTACAGATTGTGGCATTGGGGTTGCAGGGTAAAGCCAGGATCTGATTTGATTGGAAAGCACTTGTGTTGTGAGCTAGGTCAGCATTTAATTTTTGGCATCATATTATTTTTCTTGCAGCAAAAGAATGATCTGCAATATATCCTGCTAATTTGCAAGCCAAAACCCTTGGAATTATCCTAGACTTCTTTTTCCTGTACCCCTCCTCCACCTGCCTAGAAATTCTACTGCCTCTACCACCAAAGTTAAATCAACAACTGCTCTTCTGGCTGAGCTCCTCCACTCCTACTTCCTCCTTTGGTGACTCTGTTCCAGCTACATGCCAGTCCCCTTGGACACCTGCCTATTCTTGTCACTCACCTCCTACCTCTGGGCCTTTGTACCAGCTGTTTATCTAGAATGTTCTTCCTTTAGATAGCTTTGTAGTTATTCCTGTCAATATATATATAGTCTCCTCTCAAAAATAAAAGGGGAATACTTGCTACTATAAGGAAAACAGTGAATAATTCCTCAGAGAGAGAATGAAAATTTATTTGCTTAAAATATGTGAAACCTATTATTTATTTGTGTTTTACTGTGGTTATAGTATTTGCTTACATATGCAGTATAAGACACTTTTAAAATTAATCATCACTATTTTTAATATTTATACATGGTAACATACAAACAGAAGGAGAAGTCAGTTCTTACCAGCATCAAACCACAAACCTATATAATTGACACATATTTGTAAAATACTTTAACTGTGAAAAGAAAAAAATCAGAAACTACCATGAACGTGAACCCTACTTGTATTACCATTTAATAACATTCTCAACCACAGCACTTCTGGAAATAACATCTTGGGCCCCTGCCCTCAATGTTATGGTTTTCGCAGGTACCCTTTTGGACAGTGTGACGAAATGACTTTGCTGCCCAATAATTATAGGGGACAGGATGGGACAGATGATTTGTGGGTTGAACTCAATGCAGAATATCTAGTAAGATCACATTTCTGTACTCCTAACCCTGTGGAATTACTGTCTTCTTTCTAGTTCTTCTCTTATTTATAGAGTCAGAAGAGAGTAGGTGTTGGCCTCCTGTTTGGATATTCAATCATTTTCTCCCCTATAAATTTCTATTTATTGCCAAACATGGTTCCAGGTGCTGTAGATAAGACAATGGGACACAATCCATAGCCTCAAGGAACTCACAGTCTGGCAGAGGTGGTAGATCACACAGCTCCTTCACAGGGGCTAACTAGGTACAGGTGCAGCTCTTAGTGGGCTCACTATAGAGATCCTAGAGAAAGGTATTCTAGGCAGATGGAGTGGATTCTACAGGCCTTGGAAAGAAGGATCTCAGTTCATGTGGAGAACTCCAAGTCTCCTTCCGCTCAGAGAGCTTCTGCGTGGGAGGAAGAAGGAGCCTCCCCTGGTGTGGAGATTCTTTCCTCGTGGAGCCCAGCAAGCCTGCGGTTGTTCTCCATGTGCTGACTTTGGTTCATTGTCCCAACAAGGAAAGCTTCTATCTTTGCAGCTCAGACACTGTATGCAATAAGGGTGAAGACTGAGGGAACTTGGGTAACATGAGTAGGTTCTGGTGCATGGAAGGTATCTCAGTTACTTTTCCCTCGTGACTAGGAAAAAATACCTAACACCCAGAATGAAGGATGGAAAGGTTTATTTAGCTCACAGTTAGTGGAGGTTTCAGTCCAAGCACAGCTGGATCCAAGGCAGAGTGGCATATGGCAGAGCACTCACACCCATAATCCTAGCACTGGATCATGGATTGATCACAAACTCTAGAGGCCTGCCCCAGTGACTGTATGAGGCTTTGGGGGGACTGCTAGATACAAAGCATAACACAAGGCAAACTGTCCATCCTCTCCTCCAAAAGATGGCAGGTCTGATACCTGCCAGGCAGTAAGCCACTGCTACTATCTTAGAAAGAACTCTAGCTATTTAGTGTGGACTCTGAACGACACCCCCGACATACACTAAGGGAAGGAAAGGCAGAGTAGACTCTGAAACATTCTGGGGAGCTCTGTTTGTGTGTGGTTTGTGAAACCTTGGAGAATCTGTGTGAACAATATAGATGCTCAGCAGTTTCTTGAGCTCCCCACCAACTGAGTCTTTGATGCCATCTGTTAAGAAGCATTAAATGCTCTCAGGGTAAGGTGAACCATTGTCCTGACAACACATGCTTACCCTTTGCATGAATCCATTGACATCTGGCAGGATCTGAGGACAGAATTCAGAAATAGATGAGCTTTAGTGGGAAGAAGACAATTCAGAAATGCATGGCAGGTGAGGTAGGGCTGGTGAGGGTTATGGCAAAGAGTTATTTACGATCAATGGGGAAAGGTAGTGAAGGAGAGTGGCAGACTAACACCAGATCAGGGGATCAAATGTTCTCATTTCACTCTTTTACATAGGGTTGCACAATCGATATCGAAAAACTGGGAGCAATATGTTGTTGTCCTTTGGCCAGCAGTATACATAATGTACAGCTTTTCTCTCAAGGAAAATAAAAATAATTCAGAGGTGACAAAAGCTTAGTGTTGATGTACCACAGGCAGCATGGATGTGGAGCCTGAATGTGCTGTGGTAGGGACGGCTGGACTCCAGGCAGAATGGCTCTTCCCATTTTTCAGTTTAGAAGGCATTTGACTTCATTCCTTTCATCCGTTTCTCTCCCATTATATTAGTTGTCTTTTTCTGCATAGCAAATTAATACAAACTTTGTAGCTTACAACAATACACATTATTTTGCAGTTTATGTGGGTCAGAAGTTCCGGCATGGCTTGGATAACTCTTATGCTCAGGGTCTCACAAAGCTGTAGTCAAGGAATTGAGAAAGTTCTATTCTCATCTGTAGTTTGGGGCAGAGCTTACTTCCAAGCCCATTTGGGTTGCTGGTGGAATTAATTACCACCTGGCTCTAAGACTCAGTGCCCCAGATTTGTACGGGACTTAGGCTGGAGGCAAACCTCAGTCCTCTTATGTCAAGAAGTCACCCACAGTTCCTTGCTATGTGGCCTTCAACATGGTTACTTAATTCACTAAGCCAGCAAAGAGAAGCTCTTGTTCCAATCTGCTAGGATGGAATCTTATGAAATGCATGGGTATTTTGACTTTTTCCATGACCATTGCTTAAAAGTCAGTCCTCTGGTGAGAATGTTCCACCCACACACAAGTGGAGGGCTGGTGCATGGTGTGGATATCAGGTGGTTGTGACACAGGGAAACCTCAAATGATACTGGGAGAAAAACTGATTTCCTGACCTAAAAGGTACCAGGAATGAGTTCATGTTCTCTAAAACCGAAGAGTGAATTTTAGGAACAAGGGGAGATTATGAGCCGAACATGTTTATTGAGGGAAAGAAAGCTGTCAGAGAGAGGGGCAGGAGGGGGGGCTCCCAAGTGGGTGGTCCCCAAGAAGCTGTCTCTTCCAGGGACTTTTATAGAGGAAAACCATGCAGTGAGGCAGGTCTAAGGTGGTGGAGAAGACATGGGAACTGGCTTAGTTGGGCATGAAGTGGGCAAAATGTGGTTAACCAATGAGATTACAAGCACCATTGCTCAGATAAAATTGATTAAATCCGGTACCAAATGGAGAAGTGAGTCATGTAGCAAGTGGGCATAAATATGGAACAGGATCTCTTCCTTTTTGGGGGTTGGGCTAGTGACTCATTTTGGCTCTCTCTTTCTCTTTTCTTTTGGCAGAACTAGGGATTGAATTTAGGACCTTGTGCTTGCCAAGGAAGCACTTATTCTACTGAGCCATCTCCCAGGCCCTCATTTGGGCTCTTTCAAGGTGATTGATACCTATTTAGAATATCAATCCCTGATGCCCTTCCTTAGGGAAGTATATAGCTGTGTTTCCTCTTTTGTCTTGGTCTTGAGGTGTGGTCCATGTGGGAGTATCTTCCCAGTTGTAAAGTCACCTTGCCTTCCATCTTGTCTCCTTGAGGGCCTGGCCCTGAATGACTGCCTACAATATCTAACTTGGCTGTCTGCAACAGTTGCAGTCATGTGGCCACCCTGAAGTTTGTCTAGGATTGTCACCTTCAGGAGTGTGCTGGGGTGGCTCTCCTAGCACCTAACTACATTCTTAAATTCCACAACTAGAGAATGTTCTTTGGATTGATTTTGATTCCTTGGATCAAAAAAAAGAAAAAGAAAAAGAATTGCTACCACCCTAATATAATTATGGTGGATATATAAGTTTGAATTAATCATATTCTAACATGAAAACATTTAAATCTTCAAAACACATCACCTTAGGGCTTCTTCCTCTATACCTGGAGTGTTTCTCAGAGCTGGAATCTGTATCTAACTCTGAATCCAGCTTTATTATTTTTCTCCTGCTCCTTCTATCCCACGACATATATATTTATAGGAGCTCCTTTTGTAGCAGAACAATTTCTCCACAATTTTTGGCTTCTTGTTCTCCTTCCTTGACTGACTGCACCTCAAATACACCCTCCCAGGGGGCTGTTTTCACCTGCAGTCTTTGAATTGCTGTGTTACTGGCCCCCTTCTCCCCTTTAGTTCTGCTGCACTACTCATTTCTCCACAGATACAGCTTTTCTTGTGAGCCCTTGGCTTCTGTCTTCCTGCCGCTCATCTGCCTCAAGGGAAATTATCGTCTGAGTTAGCACAGTCTGCACCATGCCCTAACTCTGAGAAAAGCTTTTCACAAAGTCAATCAAAAAGGTACCAAGCTTAGAAAAACACCTTCAGTGGGCCCCAAACAGCTGCTGGTGCTGCTAATGCTCCCAGAATGCAGAGCCCTTCCCCACTTTTCACATCCTGGGCAAGAATCTAATCATTTTGTTTTTCTCTTTGTCTTCTTCCTTTTTCACCCGGAGTCTAGTTTTTAACGAATATTTTCTGGATCAGACTTGTTCTAGTCCCCACCATGAATTCAGGACTTGAATCATTACCTGGTAGAATGTCTCTCTTGAGATCAATCCTTTATGCTGCAAAGGGACCAATTAGGAGATTTTCTTTTTCCCTAAAGGAATTTGTCGAGGCTCAGAGTAATTCAGCCAGCTTCCTGGAAGTTTCTTTCTCTCAGCGCCTTTAACAGCTGGAAGGGTCCGTGTTCTTTCCTGTCTGTGACTCACTCCCCGCTTACACAAACCAGTTACACAAAATTCAGGGTTTTTTAAAACCAAAATTTCAATTAAGATAAAAATATCCCAAATATTTGTAACTTAAAATTTCCAATTCTCAAGTTTTTATATCTTGTTCGGTCAGCTCAGGGTAAGCTACTGAGAGTTGTGTTGGTAAGAAGTTTGTTTATTTTCTAGGCCACAAAGAGATATTTTGAGTTGCAATTTTAGGACCGTATATCAAATTCACAGTAATTATGCCTGCACTGCAACTCACATAGGCAAGAGGAAAGCTTGTTAAGGCGCAATGATATGGTGACACTACACGGTGCATTTGTTCTCAGTGGGTAAGCAATGCACAGCTGCAGGTGCTACTTCTACACACAGATACATACGCACATGCTATATGCTACTGAACAGTTACATAGGCTTTATAAATGTATAGATTATATTATGTATTAACAATAGCAAATGTTAATTATACATAGTTTTATTATACATTTATTTTATGTATGTATACATATGTGTGTAATTAGAAAAAAGTCGTACTTGCACACTGACAATAAAGACTTACAATCCCATACCCCTTGTCTCTACCTGACAAGTCAGAGATTCTGAATTTTCAACTATTTCTGTTTTTAAATTCTCTAGATGTCCTCAGTAACGTGCTATATTCTCACATCTGGCTTTTACATTTTAGACACTGAGCAATTAGTTTTATTTTATAATTGATGGGGATTTAGCTACTGATTTTCCTGCTCCTCTCTCTGAAAATTTCTAAGTTGTTCTCTTTTGGGGGGGGGGCAGGAACAGAACAAGGGACTGAAATCAGGCCCTTGTGCTTACCAGAGAAGCACTTATTCCACTGAGCCATCTCTCTGGCCCAAAATTTGTTTCCATTATTTATTTTTTTTTTCTGTATTTTTAGGGAGGGGTCTATAGGGTGTGCAGGGTCTCATTACTAGATCAGATTCATAGTGATCCACCTGTTTACAGCCTCCCAAGAGCTGGGATTACAGGCATGTGTCACCATGCCCAGTCTCTAAATTGTTCTCTTAATCTTTGGTGTTATAAAAGCTTTAGTTGTTTTAGGTTTTTTTCCAATTGGTACTGGGCAGTGGACTCAGGCAGCGCTGAGCTGTTATCTCTGGAAGTTATTATATTTCATCTTGAGACAAGGCCTCAGTAGTTGCCCCAGCTGGATGCTTCAGCCTCTGGTGAGGCTGCAGTTACAGGTGTACGCCAGGCAGAGCTGAAGTTTACCCTAATCTTCTGAGAGACATCTATATTTTCTTTTCTGGGCACTGTGTGACTCTCTGTGTTTAAAGATACCTCCATGATCTTCCTTTTGACAACTTTCCTCCATCTGTTCTCTAGGTCTCTTTTTTTTTTTTTTTTTTTTCTGAATAATTTTATGGAGAAACAATAACAATGAGATAGTTTCAAAACCAACTAGTAGACAGTTTCAATAATTCGTATATTGCATATTGTTGTCCTCTTAGTTGTTATTCATAGTACAAAATGCAGACATGATGTCCTGTCCACAAACACTATTAGTACAAATCTTTCTTCTAATTGAATTAAGAGAAAGTAGGTATATATCTATCTTAACTATTTTGTATATACAGATATAAAATGGTCCTTCATTTGTTTTTTTTTTTAACTGTCCTAAATTGTTTATTGGGTTATGAATTTTACAAACATATTATTAGCGGTAACGGTGGAGCTGGAGAGTATTGCACCTTCTCCAAGCTCCACGGCGAGAACCACCAATAGTGTGGTGGAACTTGTGGCCTTTCCAAGGCCACGACTCTTGTGGCCTGCAGATGTCAGCCCACGCATCTCCCTGTGCTTATGGACTGGTTTGGTGATCCATTGGGTGTCAGGATTTCTTCTAATGGCTTTGTGGAATGGATCAATATGGATAACCTCAAAGAATTTATATGTGGAATCTTCAACAACCCAGTAAGAATTTAGAACTCTCAGAGCTCCACAGTGGAGACCAGCTCACTCCTTAGCAACAGACTGAAGACTTCGTGTAAACTTCAGCTGGTTAACGCCATGATGGACAGGCTTCCCATAAGTTGCTCCTTTAGGAATTGGACGTTTGCGGCCACCGCGGCGCACACGAATCCTGTATATGACATACCCTTGCTTGGCCTTGTATCCCAGTGTGCGAGCTTTGTCGGGCCGGGTGGGGTGCGGAGCCCTGTGGAGCGCTGAGAGCTGGTGGTACTGCCAGCAGCGGACCCACAGCAGGAAGCGCATCACGTCGGACTGCTTCTTCCTCCACAGCTCCTGGATGTACTTGTACGCACCCATCTTGGCTTACCTGATGGCTGCCACCAGACGAAAAGGAAGAAGCCTTTCTCCCACAATCCCTTTTGGGCTCCTCCCCCACTCCCTGGTCCTTCATTTGTATCGCCTTTTTTTCTTTAGTTTTGTGAGAGATGGGTATTCCATTGCCATTTAAATATTATAGATGCATGAATTCAGCAAAATATTCCAATATAGCGCAGTAGTCCATAATAGTAGTGGGTTATAGGTAGGACTGGCAATGTCAGAAGTTATTGACTTGAGCCTTTCACAGCTCATCATATTAATATGGCTTTACTTTTTATACCTCTTTTTTAAAATATACTTTTCTGCTGGATAGTTAAGACCAAGACAAAGCAAGACCTACATAACTAGAAATGTAACTTTTTTATCTTCTAAGGTCAGTCAAATCCCCTCAGGATTTATCCTGAAACCCTGTACTGCAGTTTGTAGATCCTTTGTCAGTGTCAGCCATGCACATGAGTCACAACCATTGCTTAACCAATTTGCTCTCTGAGAAAGCCTGAGAGAATGTTTTCTCTCCATGTGACTCCCCTTAGGCGCACACTACCTCGTCAATCACTTTCCTCTGTGGACCCATAATCTCCTTGTTTGGAAAATTCATTACACAACTAAGTTACATAATGTTACAGTATAGGTTCTCCTATGTCCTGAGTCCTCACTGACCTTGAAAGGTAAGGCCAAAAAGTTGGCTGTCCTTACAGCCCTTCTTTTTCTCTAATTTTTGGTCTGCAAACTTAGGTTGTTAACCCTCCAGAAGAGAAGCTTATTATTACCCTGAAACATATGCAGTTTGGTTTATCCTCACTATTTGTCTAAATATCAGACATCGCAGGCATAACATGGGACACATATTTTCTGTCAAGTATTGAGATATTCAATTTTAAGTCTTTACAGAATATGAATTAAAAAATTAAAAAAATAAAAGTTATTTTAAAAATAGGAAAAAACAATTACATATTTTTACACAGAAATTTAGAAATCTAACCATATGCAACATAGTAGCAGGTCAGCCCTATGACATTTTTTTCTTGTCTCTTCATTTATTACAGTTAAAAAAAAAACACTTACTTGAGAGACAGTATGGCAGTAATTGGTATGACATGACAAGCAGTATGTATTTAGAGGACCAGAATGACAGACATTCCAAGCATGGCCTTAGTATTACACATTGCTATCTTCAGTGCAATTGCTTAGTTCACAGGTATCAGCATAGTTAGTAAGGGTGAGAATTCTACCAATTAACTGCTAGGTTCAAAAACCTGCTAAAGATTCTCAGGATCATTGCCTTAACTATCATGTGCATATAAATGTATGGCTTTGCCCCTGACATGTTTCCTAGCTTTCCTCCTTGTCCTCTCTTCATTGCCTAATCCTTAAGTTCTCGCTTTCTTTTTTATTGTGTTATTACCTTTATATTTTTGTTTCTTCTTTTGAGTTCTTACAGTAGGGAGACTATATAATATTTACACATGTAGGTCTGGTTTATTTCACTTATGAGTATATCTTCAAGTGGCATCCACTTACATATAAAGATTTTGAGTTTATCATTCTTTATAGCTGAATAATACTTTATTGTAAAAAAATGCCACATTGTTTTCATACATTCCTCAGGTGATGAGCATCTTGATTGTTCCCAAGAAGTGGCTATCACAAATGGCACTGCTATACACATAGGTACACATATATCACTATGATATGATGTTTTCAGTCCCTCTGGGAAAATTCCCAGGAGGAGATAGCCGGTTTGAATGGGATTTCCAGTCCTAGTTTTCTAAGGAGTCTCCACACTGATTTCTACAATGGTTGCACCAGTCTGCATTCTAACCAGCAGTGGAGAAGTGTTCCTTTTTCCCCACAGCCTCACCAACATTTGTTGTTGGTTGATTTCCTTATGATAGCCATTTTTTCGGAGTGAGATGATATCTCAGTGTTGTTTTAATTTGCATTTCACGGATGACTAGAGATGTGGAGCATTTTTTCATATATTTATTTGCTTCTTTAATTTCGTCCTCTGAGAAGTGTATGTTCATTTTGGATGCCTATTTCTGGATTGGGTATTTAAATCTAAGGTCCCTAATGCTTTTTTAGTTCTTTGTAAATTCTAGAGAGCAGTAGATCTCTTGTTGATAAACTTTTAGCTCTCTTGGCACTTGTCTTCAGTTTTTCACTTATCTTTTCATTCTGCCTACACTTATGTCTACTGCTTAGGAACTTTACTCAACTTAGTCTCACACCCCATATGCCCAGAATATTCTATTTCAATAGCATTATATTTTTAATTCCTAAAATGTTCATTTTGTTCTTTAACAGCACCTTTTTGAGGGGCCCTGGGGGCTGGCCCACAGCCCTGTGCCTTCTAGGTGAACCCTCTACCACACAGTGATACTCAGCTACACAAGCACGCCTTTTTAAATCTAACACCCTCTTATTCTTGGCATATAGTTCTTAATACTTCTGAGTGTCCTATTAGTTTTGTGTGGTGAGCTCCTAAACATTCTTGTTCCTCTTGGGGACAGTGGTGTGTTTATTTTGATGTCAGTCTTGCTTGCTGTGGCTTTCCTCACATGCCTGGTGACTGGTGGTGCACTGTGCAAGTGTCAGAATGTCAGAATGAACAGGCACAGCCAGCAGACTCACAAGGAACCCTTGGGTGGCCCTAGGGTGCACCCTTGGCAGGCTTTCCCACACAATGGCATGGGACCCACTATGACAGTGTGAGTCCTAGAGCAAGAATGAAGCCAGTCTTACTCTGGGTCCTAACGCCTTATAGTGGATTTCGAACTAGCAGTCAACTTGGCACCCATCCAAATTGAACTAGGATGGTTCTGGGTAAGGGAGGCCCACCTGAATGTTGTGCCAGCAGCACAAGAGACAGAACTGAGAAGCTGTTGTGATGCTGCTAGAGGTCTTGTTTGGAGAAGCTGTGGGAGCTGCTGGAAGCTGCTGGTTCATTCTGCTGGAGGAACCTATCATGCTGGCTTTCCTGATGAACATGGCTGTTCCTGTTACTGGAGGAGTTGGAGTCTTCATTGTCGCTGAGAATGGCTGCAGTTCACATTGGGGGAGCTCTGATCCTTACCTTGAATATTTCTTTCTGGCTCTGGTGGGGAAGATGGTGTACTGCTCACTTCATGGAGAAGCTTGTCATGTTGGCTTTTCTGATGGGAACTCAGCTTTCCTCATCACTGGAAGAGCTCAAGACCTCACTGCCACTGAGAATGGCTGTGGTAATTTTTGGGGAAGCTCTGGTTCTTACCTTGAGCATTGCTTTCTGACTCCAGTTCTTCATATCCCTCAGCCTGCTGGCACAGATCCTTCATCCTGCTGGCATGGACTTTCTAGTTTCCACCACTGACCTTTGGGCCTTTCCAGCATATATCTGTGAAGCAGGCCTGCATGAGACTGTCATGGGCTCTAGGTCTCCAGTTGGACTTTTGGGGGTTATTGTTATGAGCTCCAGGTCTTTATTTGGGCTCACATATGATACCAGGATGCAGGCCCTCAGCTGGATTCTTTGGTCTTGATTGTGTAGACAGATCTTTGCACTCTTGTTCATGATTCTGTGAGTGACTCCTTATAAAGGAATATTATCAAATGTGCCCTATATTACATAGTTCCTCTCGCAAAACCCAAAGCCTCCACATACCCCACTGGCTACCTGGTTCTTTCTTGCAGTTCATTCTGTTCCATTAGAGAATTCTCTGGTCACTGTACCAGTGGGCAAAACCTCAGGTATGTTTACATCTAGAAGTGATGGAGAGATGGAGCTGAGGTCAGCAGTTCTTTACAGAAACTTACTTCAATAGGATCTTTGTACGTCCACCTTTCAATTTGCAGCCTTTCTTGATGTTGTGGGCAAATCCTGCTGTTATTCAAGATGGTACTCTTCTACTTCACCAATTGTAATTCTTTTACTTTTGAATCCTACAGACTTAGTGAAATTTCTCAACTCTGTTCTATTTGTTTTGTCATGTTAAGTTGCCTTGCTTTAAAACAAAACAAAACAAAAAAAAACTTCTTAATGAAGTCTCAGCAACAAAGAAACAATAATATATCATTACACTAACCAGAATGAGAATCCTGTGTGTATTTTCAGTTGTCTCTTAAACATATGGGTGTGGTAAATAAGCACAAGGTTCTTTTACTCCAAACAGCATTAAACAAATGAAAGTTTCAGTGACTGCACTCATTCCTGATAAGTCATTTAAAATATTATTGTGAGAAGTCCTGTCCTCTACAGTGAAGGTCAAAACAGCCACCACAGGTTACTATGAAAACTTAAGGATTACATGAATATATGAAATTTTCCAGTGCAGGACTTAGGTTACAGAAGGGACAAAAACATCCCTCTCCTTCATCACCTGCTGAATGTGAATGCTAAGTGGAAAGAACATTTATCTTTTAAATTGAGCTATGTAGTATCTTCCCGCCCCTGCTTCTGCAAGCAGGTGAAAAGCTCACTTGCCTTCTGTACACACTCACAGTAGCACACTGCAAGTGACTGGATCTTTGGTTTATGGACCCTATTTTGATCATTGTAAATTATAGATTAAAGAAATCTGCTTATCTGGTTGGTTTTGGTTATAATAAGCTACTTATTACCATTTTCTTGCCTTTACTCCTTGAGTTAGGTGTTGGAAAGAAACTGTCCAAATTTGGTACAGCTAATGGATTTGGAGGTATTTACAGATTTTAGAAATTTTTTTAACATACTGCAACTAATTGCTCCATTTGGGAGCAGTCAGTATTCAGTGATTCCAAGTGATGAGAGAAGAACAAATGACCATGTAGTGCCAGAGGTAACTCCAGCCTGGGGACACAGTACCAAGTCAGCTCAGGAATCAGGAATGAACTCCATACTGTAAATAGGCCTAGGAACAGTGTGCCGAGCCAGGACTCAGCTGACATGTGCTCTGGGCGTCTTTCGCTAGTTAGGTCTGGCAGAAATGTGAGGATCCTGGCTGGGCAGAAGCCTAGCACATAATTCACTCATTCCTGAAGCTGCTTTGGCTGTGACTCCTCAGTGCTGGAAAGCAACGTGTCGGATCAGAGTGCTCAGTGTTCTGGAGGAGAGATCTGTAAGCAAGCCTGACCTTGCTTCAGTTTTTATTTCCTTGGGTAATTACATTACTCTTCTGAACCTTAGTTTTCTCCTCAAATAAAAGGAGGTAATAACATTTACCACACAGACCTGTGACAAGGACAGAATTCAAAATTGCATAGCAGTGACACTGCCCCCTTAACCCTCTACATACCCAGCTTGTCCTACAGGGAACAAGACAGTGATAACCAGACAGGCCAGGGCAGCCTGTGTGAGCGCCAAGGAGCCCAGGCACTGTTTGGCTGGATCCCAGCCTTGAAAAACTTGTACTCCCCATGACTGTGTGACTCATGAAAATAATGAACCTTAGAAGAACAAATTTAAAGTACAAGGACCAGGGTGCGATCCCTGGCACACATGCCACTCCAGCCCCACCCCAGTGTGCATTGAGCAGGCCACCAAGACTGGGCATGTGCTGCACACCTATAATCCCAGCACTGGGGAAGCTGAAGACAGGTGGATCACCATGAGTCTGAGCTGCGTAGTGAAACCCTGTACCAAATACATAAAATTAAATACAAAACAACTAGGAGAATCAGAAAATGCATTAAAGCTATTTACAACATAATTGGTGGTGTTTTGTCTGAACAAATATATTTGATATAATATTTTAAAGTCATTAGGAATTTTCAATCTTTTTACTTTAACCCCACAGAAATCATAGTCTTCTGTCTTTCTTTTTTCTTTTAGATTAAGAATCTTTCTAAATTTGAGGTGGTGAAAGGAGAAAGCACACATCCTCTACATTGTGTGTCCCTTGGGACAGCCACCCTTTCTCTGGCTTATGGAATAAAATCAAGCAAGTCATTCTCAAAACTAAGGGTAGCAGTTTTGTGAATAAGAGTCTTGAAGCCTGAGTGAAGGAATCTAGGCTAGACTAGACTGGAAATAGCATTTCAAGGTAGCTCTCTTTCCTTTGGTTTCCAAGCTTAAAAGGAACCCCAAAATAAGAGTGATGAGTCCTCGGGAACAAGAGCTGTGTTTTCCTATCCTCTGTCACAATGGAAAGAAATCCTCAGGGCAAAGACCTACTACCCCAAAGTGCATTTGTATTTTAAAAGCTGTAGCATGTGTATCTAAACCATTCTTCACCTTTTTTTTATATTAGGGAAGGGTCTACAGGATATACAGGTTCACACTACTAGATCAAACTTGTAGTTATCCACCTGTTTACAGCCTCCCAAGAGCTGGGATTGCAGGCATGCATCACCACACCCAGTCTCAGTTGCAGTCTCAGAGCACCCTGGGGGTGGGGCTGGCACAGCAGGCCTGGGGATCAAACTTCTGGTCTCTGCTCCTGTTTAACAGGCACCTTAATCCACTGGACTATTTGGCTAGCCCTTATTCTTCACCTTCTTGACAAATAAATTGGGCAATTTTGTTTTTAAATTCATTTTATTGGTACATTTTAGATATACATAATGCTGACATTCACCATATGAAATCTGTACTTGTACATGACATATCTTGATACTTCTTCTCCTTTCCCTCCCCTCCCTTCAGCCTCTCTTCTCTTTGTTTACAAAAGCTTTGTTTCCATTTTTCAATTATCTTTTTTCCTTTTTCCTTCCTTCCTTCCCCCTCCCTATTTTCCCTTTTTACTTGAATACTTTTTTCCCTATGT
The DNA here is from genome assembly GCA_004027165.1 of Ctenomys sociabilis. Taxonomy (NCBI): domain Eukaryota; kingdom Metazoa; phylum Chordata; class Mammalia; order Rodentia; family Ctenomyidae; genus Ctenomys; species Ctenomys sociabilis. Next base: position 70,705 of record PVKA01002809.1, read on the forward strand.
TACAGTATCTAATATATATTTTAATCTGTATTTACACACTAAGCTCCCTGAGTGCTTAGAATGTGTGTGCCAAAATCTTCAGGTTTTCCAGCTCCCAGTGCAGGGCTGTGCGTACCAAGAGCTCATCTGGGGAGGTGGTAGAAAGGAAAGGATCTTTCCTTTTCCCATTTTACTCACTTAAGTCTAAAGTCTGTGGCTGCAGGTTAATCTAGCTCAAGACTTTCCTCCTTGTGGAGACGCTAAATGCTGTCACTACCAGTTAGCCACCTGTTTTTAGCCATAGTTTGCTTAGTTTGAATGAGACTTTAAATTCTCACTTGGGAGGCAGTTTTGATGAGAGGCACGAGATGAAGGAAATGGGAACATTCTGTCACTGTTGCCGGGAGGAGCCTTTGTGGAACAGAGAAGTGTTGGCTGTTTTCTTAGAAAGAACAGCATTGCTTTCTTAGGATGCACCTGAGGTCTACCCAAGCCTTACTTTCAGGGAGCAGCAAGCATAGTGGTCAGTCCAGTCAGGAGCTGGGTTCCTGTTTCAGCCCCTCTCACCAGCAGGAATCCTGTGAGCAAGTCTGAGAAAGCACTTGAGCCTTCACAAGATACTGACGAGGAGCACTTCCTCACAGCGGAAGGGTGTGCTGGTACCTTGGCCCGTGCCAGTGTGCAGTGTCCCCACCATCAACGTCACTCTCCTGTCTCAGATGGTAGGATCCCTGATCAGAAATTATTTGGTACTAGTTAATTTCTAGCTAGCCAAACTCAGTTCTAGTTGAGCCTAGAATTCTATTTGTTTTCCATTCAGCTAATAAAAACCAGTCACAAAAACTGCAGCTGCCTACTTGGCCTTGGTGACAGGGACACACGCACATTTCTAGGACTTCTACAGGATCTGAAACTACATCTGAGACTTCTTTAAGATTCTAAAGCAATGAAAGTGGAGTCATAAATAGCCCCAAGGAATTGCAAGTGAATTTGGATAGACCAAGATAGCTGGGTCGCCCTTCACTGGCCTCTTCAGTTTCACAACTGTTGCTGTGCAGGTCCCACAAGGAACAAAACAACAAATAACAAAGCTTTGAGTTTGGTTTCACTTCCTGTAGAATCCCTTGGGGCTGTTTGCTTCAAGTTCTACCCAGCATGCGAATCTGACCCCACCATATGACATTTGTGAACAGCTCTATGCAAACAATGAGATCTTGTGTCTTTTGCTCCTTCCAGTTCCCCGTGGAATTTTCAGAGATGAACACGATTTTCATCCTGAAAGACAGCAGGAAAAATCAGTGTCTACTTTCTTTATTACTGTCTCTCCTTCATCACCCTTTCAAATTCTTCTTTTAAGGATCTGCACAATGTGTAAGACAGATCCTGGTTCATTTTTTCTGCACAGAATTTGCAAGGAGCCAGGAGGAAGGAAAACCATCTGAAAACCTCAAGAGCCTTAGAAAATATATTTTAATCAGTAAAACTCATCCAGAGGCATACCTCTGATATATATATATATATATATATATATATATATATATATATATATATATATCTTAAGAATCAAAGACCTCTGGCAGTCAGAAATGCAAGTACATGCCCTCTTACCTGCAGGCCAGCTTAGCACCTCGCTGGACTTGCCCCTTCTTCCTCTCATGCCTGGGCCATTTCAAGCCCACAATCTATCACATGCCTTCATCTCTCCTTTTTGATTTTCTTTTCTCCTTTTTTATTGTCCTTGCAGGATAATGCATTTTGGCTTTCTGACCCCAGTGACTTACTAAGGAATTGCTGTATAAAAGTCATTCCTTCCAAAGGGGGCATCTGGAGAAAGCTTCTCAGACCATAAGTGTCTTGAGACTTTTACAAATGTACTTCAGAATGTATGAGAGTTAACTGAAAACATGACTGCAATCTTAATAAGAAAATCCCAGTAGTTAGCAGGTTAATATGTTGAATCCACAGAAAATGTGAACATCTCTTGTGGCTCTCTGAACTACTTTAGTACTAGAACTCTGAATCATTCTTCTTTTACTTGGCAGCAGGAAGGACCAAAAAGGCTCTTTCTATGAGATTTTTTTTTCCATTGTGAGCTAGGTTTTTGCCAAACTATTAGATTTGAAAGGAAGATGCAAACCACACCCCTAAGCTCATTCTGCTGCATGCCAGTGTCTGGGCCTCGCTCCCTTGTGACGTATACTCATGACCACATGCACCACCCATTCACAAGCATGCCTTGTTATGGGGGGGGCGGGCACTTATGTGGGCATAATTTAAGGACATGGAAGAAGAACCCTTTTCTTCCCATAGCCACTTCAATTTCATTCTTCCTACTAACTTTTCTTTGACATAAGATAACATCCTCTATTCTACAATTTGATATGGGATTTAAAATGCAGTTCAAAAGGGAAGTCATGGGTTGTGTATTTCTTTGGTTCACCTGGGGTGGGCTGGGGCCTCTTATTTAGTGGAGTCAGGAAAAAGTTTCAGAGCCTGAGCAACAAACTGAGACACAAAATTTGGAAGGAATGTATCTTCCTCCATGCCCGCCACTAGCCTTGATCCTGTGCAGTCAACTCCAATAAAGATCTAGACTCAGAGGACTGACAGCTTCAAGAACACCTGCAGGGCAGCACCAGGGTGAACACTGGCCTCCCCAAGGTGACTTGGGTGTGGAAAGTGCTCTTGTGCTCTGCTTTGCAGAAAGCTGAGAGATGGTGGAAACCAAGGCTTATGCCAGTTGGTGACCATACCTAACAGACTCATGTAAGGAAACCGGCAAGAAGCCTCCTTGGGAACCCTCAGATATAACTAGGGCATGGGACAGCAGCTTTGCGCAGGTTGGCTGGGATACCACTACAGCTCAGATCAGAGCTCCCTACAGTGGATGAATTTCTACTGTAAGACTCTAATTTTGGTAATGTAAGGCAATTTCACCAGTGTTTGTTTTCCCCAGGTCAAACCAGTCAAGGTAGAATCAATGTCTCTATTAGGCCTAACGTAATACTAACCAGAAAGATTTAGCTCATGTCTCATGGGTTTTATTACCTCTACTCCAACTCCAAAAACTGCTCAACACAGTGTGTCCAGTGTTAGTATTCTTTGTAATGGACCATTATATAAAAGGAGTAACTCCAGATTCACAAGGCTCGGGGCCCAAGGCTGGTGTCCCCTGACAAACTTCTATTCCCTAGGGTTTTGGAAGTGTCCAAGAAATGGTTCTTCCTAATTACATCAATGCCTAATGTTCCTTCTAGGCTTTCACCCTCAGTACTCAGAAAAGCCCCCTGGGGATCAGGCTTGTTGCTTTGTTCTTAAAATTGCTCTTCTCCTCTGGGACTTTGGAGTTGATTTGTTAGCCTGACTTTTCCCTTGGGCTGAATTCTCTGGATTGTAACCAGTTCCAGCCACCTAACTATTCAAATATGTTATTGGGGCTTGGGGATAAGACTGTGTTTTCCTGAATCTGTTGTTTTATATGGGCCTTATAAACACAGATGTATCACTGGAATAAGCCTTGGCCTGGCTTGGTAGCCAGGTAAGACAGATTCACTCCAACTATGGAAAACAGCTGATAGAAAAAGTAAGTTTGCATTCGTATCTTAATGTGCAGATTTTTAACAGACAAATAGAGCAGTAACTGCATTCGTTCACACATTTACCCACAACATTTGTTCAAGTTTTACACGGCTCTGACTCTGTTCTGGGCACTAGAGACACACATGAATAAGACATCATTGCTGCTTTCAAAGAGCGCACACAGCTCATTCTGAAGACATGAAATGTGAAAGTGCACAGAATCCCAGATAGTTTGCAGCAACTTCAGTGAAGGATATGGCCACAGCCTGGGATCCAAAGTACACGCCAAAGTCGGAAAATATAGGAGAAGGTGAGGCCAGGGGACAGCACAAGGATGGAGCACAGAGGCTTCTCACAGCACAGAGAAAAACTTACAGTTTATTCTGTAGATTATGAGAAGTTATTAAAAGTTTGCAGTTGAAAGAGAACATGATTTACTTTATATTTTAGCTTAAAGAATTCTAACAACTTCCTATTACCTAAAAATAGTAGCTTTTCACTAGTCATCAAATAAAGACCAAACACTTTAGGAAGGTCTCTAAGGTGTTACAATGCCAAGATCCTCTTAGAAAGACTCCAGTTTTAACCTAAGCTACTCTCCCCTGCCTTGCTGCCTGAGCGTGGGCCAAACCGATGTATTACTTCGTGCCTCGACCGTGCAAGGGCCTGGGCAGAGGCTGTGTCCTGTTTAGGAAGTTTGTTCCCCTTTGCTTAAGTATCTTCTCCTTCAGGTCTCTGTTCAATCATTACTTCTTTTAGAAGGAACTTCCTGGGACTGGGGAGATGGCTCAGTAGAATAAGTGCTTCCCTGGCAAGCACAAGGGTCTGAGTTTAATCCCCAGTTTTGAAAAAAAAAGAAAGAAAAGAAGGAACTTCTTGACCTCTACTCCACTCTTAACTTCCCCCAGATCTACTCTTATACACAGGAATGTTTATGACTCCTTGATTGGTTTCTGTCTCCATCAATAGTCCCTAGTCAAAGACAAAGACTGTGTTTCATTTATAATTTTCTCTTCAATACCTACTAAAGGATATGACACACAGCAGACATGCAATAAATGTTTATTAATAGCCAAAAAATAGAGAATTCTGGATTTTTTCTTCTGTAAAGGTGTAAAGCATATTTTATATTTGGGGATTTGATTGTAGGTGGTACAATCACTGAGAAACCTTTCCCAGTGGTTTCATAGCTTTGTAATTAACAGCCTCTCCTCGTGGCAGACCCAGGATCATCAGAGTAACCAGTCTTCCTCTAGCAGCTGATTAGGTTGAATCAGGGGCTGATTAATCCCTCCTTCCAGAAACCGCCTCAGTCCACCTCTGGGTACTCAAAGGCCCTGTTTTCCATTGGATAATTAAGTGCTTTTTAATCAGGTCATCTATCAGAAAGGCAAAGGTATTGCATTTAGAATACACAGAATGGAAATCTAGTGAATTTTAACTGTGAATAAATTACAGGAAAAAGACAGCCAAGGGAAAATTACTTTATCACAACTGTCTGAGAAATTGTGAAGGGTTAGAATAAGTGGCGAGATGAAGCTGTATTTTTCATTTTCTGCTGATGGCTGTTTAAGAGGAAATGGGCTCAATCCATAAGGGAGAGAAATTTGAGCAAATTATTTCTCAACAAATTTCCAGAGAGAGAAGACAGAGCTCTTATAGAGGCTTTGTCTCTGGATGAAATATAAAGTAAAATCAACAACTTCTACTTCTCTGTCGATGAGCATTGCTCAGTCCTTGCTGGTGTGGGTGTGGACTCTGGTGGGGTGAGGTGCAGCTCCACTCCCAGCCATCCCCCAGTAGGGCTATGCTGCTGCAGAGGTGCTGAAGCTGCAGTGACCGCTCTGCATGCTGTCACTTGTTCTGATCTGGTAATGCTTTGAAGCCCCATGAATCATCACATGTGTCGTGCTTGAAAGATTTAGGCCAGTTCTGTGAGTCCATGTAGTGCTATTTATTTTTGTTCTCTTTCATTCCTTCTGCGCAGAAAGGAGCACTGTCCAGGGCAGCTTTCACAGACTTGGCCTGGAGCCACAGTGGCATATCTAATTCCATCATCCCGGGGCAGGGAGTAGTGTGTTCTGCTCCTGCCAACTTCCTGGGATGGCGTTAGCATGACTGATGGAGTCAGCTATGTGCATGACCAATAAGCAGATTAGATTCCAGGAATTGGGGATAGCAAGATGCTACTTTCTGTAGTGTAAATAAGCCACGAGGGATTCCTAGATCCATAAGTTTGCTGTGGACCTGTCAATTACAGTTTAGGTTCAGCCATAGGTTCTATCCAAGATGCTTTGGGCATAGCACACTGCCTGAATTACCTCCATAATAATTCCAGTTTTGAGACATGACACATGTAATGAAATATAAATAGGCAACAAAGTATATGGAAGTAGTAGCAAAATGGTGCCTATTATCATTAATTAGCTTAATAGGATTAATTATCTGAATTTATGTTCCCTAGTTCAGTGGTCACCAGCCATACAGAGCCACTGATTTTTTGAAATGCCCACTATATTTCAACATAGTGAGATTTTGGTCAGTATTAAGCCCCAGAACAAAGTTAATAATCCATTGTCAGCAGATTTTTAGAAACTGACATTACATTAAAATTGTTTTCTATTGCACAGTTTTTAAGAGCTTTTAACAGACCAGAGATCAAACAATATGTCTATCTCAGTTGGAAATTCTCTAGACAAATTTATTTATTTTCTGTATTTTAGGGTCTATAGACAAATTTAGCAAACGAGCTACTTTGATTCCATTGGGTATATCAAGAAACTTCAGCTGAGAAATGACTCTAAATTGCTAAAAAGGAACACATTAGGCAGCGAGCACAAAGGGCTATGGAGACCACAGCCAGAGCTTGAGGGGACAGTGCATGTTGCCAGCAGAGACCTGAGCTGTGCTGCGCAGGGAGCTCAGCTCTGTGGCTTCCTTGCCATGAATTTCCGCACCCATGCTACCGTGTTTATTGTACACACCGCCCACACCGCACAGCATGCTTCCTGCTAGCACCTTGCATGTCACTTCTTTGAAAACTGGTGCTTGACCAGATAAGCTTTATGCTCATTAGATGAGAGCACATTTATCTTGATGATAATTGTGAGCCTCTGAAGACAGAGAAGTGACAGTCACAGATAAGCCAGGATCAGAGAGTGGGTGGTGAGGTACCTGTGTGTAATTGAAAGTAACATGTCTAGAATCAGTTATCCTAATAGGAGACTACAGCAATTATCTCAGTGAAAGAGCAAAAGTTATGCTCAAGTTTTGGACTTGGACAACCAAATGGATAAAAGCATTCATTCCAGGAAGCAGAAAGTATTAAAGTGTGCAGCAGGTTTTAGATCAAGGTCATGATGGCTTCAGGCCAGGAAATGTGGACTCTGAGATGGCTGTGACACAGTCCAAGTGGTGATGTACAGTAGGAAATCAGGAATGTACACTTGGAGGACATGGTTAGAGACAGTTGACAGCAGAGCAGGAGATGGCCCTCTGCAATGGCCAGGACAGGGAGTGCTGGGGTCCAGCATTCCCTTGAGGCACAGCTTGAGCCAGGTTTCTTCTCTATGCTCCAGCTCCATCATTTGTGAAGCACAAGGAACTGTACTTTTAACAATGGGATCATTCTGAAGATATATTGTGGTCATATATGTAAACAGGTGAAAGAATGCTTAGCATCCATAATAAATATTGTTATCATTTTCTCTCTTTAAAAGATATGGGCGTAAAACTAAGAGTGAATACAGGATTAACAGACTATGACCTAGCTGTCATGTGCCAAGCCAAGATGAAAGCAGCTTTTTCTGAAACCATTCCAGTGTCCTTTCTATGAAACTGATATCACCAAAAGCTTCAGCCATTCAGTGTATTAGTTCCTCATTGGTGAGATGAGAGTAAAAATAACATTTTATGTGATGGCAAAAATATCCATAGACCATTTAGAACAATGTCTGAGACATGGTAAGTTCTGTAGAAGGTCTGCTATTGTCACTAGTAATAAATAACAATACCAAAATGTCTCTTGTACTCTGCTATCTGCTAGAGTGTATCCCCAGAAGTATCTGGGCTGGAATGGGGCAGGTGGAGAACACCAGCAGAGCTATGTCAGGAAGTGAAGAGTCCTGCTGCCTCTAGGAAGGAGCTGTGCAGCCAGCAGAGACCAATCCCTGCTCTTCCTTCTGTGGAGGAGTACTTGGGCTTGGGAGGTAAAGGGTAAAGATTTCAGGTTTCAAACCATCCAGTGGCAGTGGTCTCATCCAGTGTCAACTGAAACACACACTAAAAGAAGTAGATTACTCTACAAAATGAAGCTTGGAAGATGAACAAATGTGGGGAAAAATCAGGCCACAGAGAAAAAGCACAGGTCAGAATACATCTGAGTCCTGGTTTCCTAGTCTCTGATTGGTTCATGCAGCTTCAGAGTTTGTTTATGATTGTTTATGTAGCTGAGAATCTCTGGGGGTTTGGATTGTTTTTTTAATTTCAAAAACCAACACAGCGGGGATACAAGGTTTATGCTTCTATTCTTGTTTTATCTAAAAGAACAGAGGAAAAACTTTAATCTCCTTCCTGCCCCCACTCCCACCATTGCTAAGATGGTTTAATGCCTCATAACAGAAGTAATTTTGTGATAATGACACAAAAGCAGCAATTAAAAAATATTGCTTGTTTCAGGGCCTATAAATTGGCTGTTGGTAATTGACAACAGAATGTGTTTTCTAATCCGCTAAAATGATACCTTATTGCAAGCTGGCATGGTAATTACTGTATTTGTACAGTACCAGAGGAGTTCCAGCCTGCAGTTGACAGGGAGTTGATTAAATCGCCCAGGTGTAATTGAAGGTTTTGATTGCATTGCTGCTGAGCTGATCAGCGTTAGTAATAGCCTGGTGTCCTGCTGCCAAGTGGCCTAGAGCTGCTGGAGGATCAGCCCTCTGGACCGCCCCAGCCCCAGCCTTTGCAGTGCCCACATCAAGAAAGAGCGCCCGAAGCAGAGAGAGATAGGGCAGGAGCACAGCAAGGGCAGGGCTGGTGAGTGGAGCTACATGGCACCATCTGAAGCAAAGAGTGCCCCTGTCTCTCACCACCTGCTTTGTTTCTTTGGACAGAGAAGGCATCAGTCACAGAGTCCACAGGACACAACTGAAGAGTGCACGTCTGTGCTACATCAAAGGAAAAGACAAGGGTTTATGTTGTTTGCTCATTTGATGATTTAAATTCTTTTTAAAATATCACTTTTTGAGAAAGAAAACAACATGCTGATCTTACATGCAACTTTTTAGTCAGGAATGGGGAGAGATATGATTCTTTGGTATAAAGAACCCTTGAATTTTGGGATATTATACCACTTATTTGTGTAGTAGTTTATGAGTGGCTACTTTGCATAGAGTATATCAAAAGAAGAGAGAATAAGCCAGGTGTGGTGGCACATACCTGTAATCCCAGAACTTGGGAGGCTGAGGCAGGAGGATTGTTGTGAGTTCAAGACCAGCTTGAGCTACAAAGGTTTTTTTTTTTTTTTTTTGGCAGAACCAGGGATTGAACTCAGGCCCTTGCGCTTGCCAGGGAAGCGCTTATTCCACTGAGCCATCTCCCTGGCCCCTTGAGCTACAAAGTGAACTTAAGGCCATCCTGAACTGCACAGTGAGACCTTGTCTCAAAAAGACATAAAAAAAGAAGAGAGAATAAAACATATTAATTAATTTCAGTACAAATTGAATATAATAAAGGCCTTACAAGTCATATAGATGAACTAGGGTCATTAGCTAAAATTACTGGAGATAGGAAGATGAACAAGAACTCTGTGAATTTATAGTTTAAGAAAATAACAGTGATAAGAGCTAATATTATAGATTTTACATATATTGCTTCTGAATTTTCATTAAAATCTCTATGGTAGAGATTAGGACTTCACATATAAATAGAATGGGTATACAGAAGTTAAATAATTGATCCAAGAGAGAACGGAAAATGGTTAGACTCATAATTTGAGACTTAGGTGTTTCACAATAACCTGCTGAAATAATTATTTCCCCATATACAAATAAGCAACTAAAGCAGAGGGATTAAGCAGATTGCTTCCAGTTAGCTGGCAAAGAGTGGCAACCATAATAAAAACAGGGATGAAATAGACACTTCAGGGTGCTCAGTGAAAGTGCGTGGAGGGAAGGAGAAGCCCTTCAGGCTGGGGCTGGCTGCAGAACCTTCCCAGCACAGTCAGCTCTGGGACTGAAATTTGAGAGTAAGACTGAAGTGGAAAGGGCAGAATGGCTTCTCCCTGACTGGGAAGTCAAATGAAAGTAAGCCACGATATTGTGCCCGCTCGTCAAATCCTCCTCCAAAAATGTTTAATCAAAAGGAAAACAAAATTTAAACAGAAGAAAAGCGCTGGCTCAGTCAGGAATATGTGTGTGTCTGTGGAAGTCCTTCCCACCTCCCCACCCTAGTTTTCTCCCATTAGTGTGGGAAATGGAACTCCCACCACCAAATCTGGACCCCTTCCGTCCATTAATTAAGTCTAACAAGTGGACTCTATTCCAGTGTCAGCCCTGCTTTCTGGGATGACTGCAGTCTTGTAAGAAAAGCCTTCTCTCAGGACACCATTATTTGTTAAGCTCTAGAGAGAAACTGAGCTCAAGATCAGAGTGTGCCACATGCTCTGGCATGTGCTGTAACCCAACAGACACTAGGTCACCTCTGCAGGTGATCAGAAGACCTCAGCGTGAGTGAATGGGGATTCGGTGCCTTTGCTAACTATTCTAATCCACTTCTGGTTCTGAGAGGAGCACTGAGAGAGGGGAAGGTTCAGGAAAACGTCTCCTCCCAAGGTGCATCTGGGGGTTTGCATCCCTCCAGACATCCTCTTGAGATCAACACTGTCACTTAGTGGTCTGAATTAGTGAAGGCATTTGATGCTGTTTCCTTTGGGAAACCTGGCTCCATCTGCAGGGACTGAGGAGGACCAGTCCTGGCAGTCACTTGGAGAAGCACATAAGACAAAGAATGATCCTCCCAGCCAGACTTTGTTTCCTAATCACACTATGTGGTTGGGGCAGTTTAAGGCACAGCTTAGAACCTTGCCTTTTTCTGTGCTAATGTGGACCCAGTTATTCTGTACCCTTTTGCAGAAGAGGAGGGTGGGGCTAGGGTAAAGCAGCTGAGGCGCTAACTTTGGGTGAAACAGTCAAGGGAGCATTTTAAATTCAAAACCTAGGTTAATACCCTCCAGATTCATGATGAACATAAACAAGAAAAGGTCAGCACTACCTTTGTTTCCAATATGAAGTTTCTGTGTGAGTTGGAGTGGCCCTCAGGGGCTGTGGCCCCAGGCTCTGCTCCAATATGCAGCTGCTAGGGAGAAGCAGAGTCCACGATGGCCCCTTGAGATTCTAAGGGAAGACCCCCAGCTTGCTGGGGACATGGTGGAGTATGACTGACTGGTGAGGGGGACTGTGTTCTTCTCATGTCATCAGAAGGACCCTGTGGCATTTCAGAGCCAGGACACACTACACTTCAGGTCTTCTGGGTTCTCCTATTACTGTGTGCAGGTGCATACTGAAGCCAAAGGTCAGCACTCTGTAAATACTGTCAGAAGCTGAAGTACATGGAAATCAGTAGGAATAGAGACTACCAATGAATAAAGGGATGGATAGCTCAGAAACGAGCACTCCGGGAAACGTCGGTGGCATGGCTGTTGGTTTGTGCCTCTGGCATCTTGGCCATGATGTCACACTCAGGTTCTTCATCTCAACAAGGTGAAGATGCTGCTAAAGAGAAGAACCACCCTGTACTTACGTGCGTTCATGCTCTTAGCTCTACAGTGAACATTTAAATGTTTTGCCATTTCTGAAAGCAGTTTCCCATCTGTTAATGCACAGATAATTAAATATATTCTGAAAGTTGTGGTAAAGAGTAAAAATGAGTTGTGGCAATTATTTTTAGTGAATTAAATTAAAACAGGAACATCAAGTAAAAATCAAAATGGTCCCCACTCAGCAGCATGAATTGACACGACGTGAGGCTGACCCCCAAGGTTCACACATTCACTTTGCATAGACCAAATAAGCCCAGAATGTTCACATTACTGTTATCCAATAGATGTTCTGCACAGAAGAAAGCGCAAAAGACATTATCATCGTTTCACATATTTCCAAAGAGTTGCAAATGTTTAAACATGATTTTAAGAGTTCTAAAGAAAACACGTTGCTTTTTTAAAAATTTGTATGTAATAATTAGGTGCTTCCATCTAGTGAGAAGCTCTAAGTGTCAATCAGGGGCCAACTGGAGGAGAAACTCAGACCCATGCGCAGACTCGTTAGCCTTCCTCAAAAGGATCAGTTCTCCCACAGCACTTAGCTGCGCTGACTTGCGGTCAGGGAAAGCCAAGCTGACCTAGCCTGAAAGCGGCCAGAAAACTTGCTTACAACAAATAACCAGTCTCAGTCCAGCGACTGCTTTTCCGTGGTGTGCAATGAGCATTCGGATCCAGAAAATGGCCTGACAAAGCGATGCGCACCTTCTGGGAAGAAGGCGCAGACAGCACGGCATCCCAGCGAGCGAGCGGCGCCAGGCCCTGAAACCCGCTTTTCTAACTGTCCGCAGCGTCGCTGCGTGAGTTGTCCTCTTCTCACTTCCCAGTTTTTCTCACCTGCCTGGCTCACCCTGCCTTTCTGCTCCCTTCCACCTCCACCCAGGACAGGCACTTTCCCAAAGCTATCAAGGAAGTCTCTTAACGCAATTTTTGTCTTACTTGTCTCCTGGGAGTGTTCTATCATGCACTACTTTGTTCTCCTTGAGTTAAACTGTGAACAAAATATCCCATTCAGTGATGTATGTCCTAGACCTCGGCAACCTCGTTGCCATAAGTGACGCCCCTTTCTTCTTCTGTTCAAATACACACACACACACACACACACACACACACACTTTTTTGGGTCCCTAATTCCCACCAAATGTATTTTCTCAATATGCTTGTGTGCCCTGTTGTTTACTTCAACAGCAGCCCTTTTCATCTTCCTGTTAACAAGAATTTGGGCACCAACCTCCTACACACCTGGTCTGCTCCTGATGCACATGTCTGCCTTCCACACTCCTAGCTGTTTTGTTTTCACCTGATCTCCATGGGAGACTCAGCAATGGGAGTAAGGCACGTTACTATACAACAGTGTTTTGCAGAGGTCTTCAGTGAGTCAGTGCTTCATACAGATCTGTGTTTATAGATGCTTCTCTTAACCTGCTGGGCCTTTCACTCTTGTTCTTCCCTCTCAGGCCTTTGCATTCTACTCAGCAATCCAGTTGAGCGGTGTGAGAAGGATGTGAAAGTGAACCACAGGCTGCAGGTGTGGCACTGGGGGTGGAAGTAGCACCTGGCTTTAGGCTCATCGCGACCACTTCCTAACCATGTGACCTTGAGCCTGTCCTTGAACTTTCCTCAACTTCAGTTTTAAAGTAAAGTGATAATTAATAATGCAGTCTATGATGGCATTATGATCTTGAAATAACTATTAAACTATGAAGATTTTTCAATGACATCCATATTATATGCATATTAGTTGTTTTAGTATTAGGTACAAATGGAGAAAAGTTTGGAAACCAGCTCTAAGAAAAACCAACAGAAGGAGAGAGTCGCAGTAAAAATAACTAGAGAAATTGATGAATGTATAGGGTGAGATAAAGTAGAAATTACTTAATCCAAACAGTTACCCTCAACTGAGGAAAATTATATTCTTGAGTTTGGGTGCACAGGACTAGACTGTCCTAGATTGGAGTTCTGATGCTCTTCTTACGTATCAGGTTCTTCACACAAGTCAGTGGTACTCATGATTGACTCATGATGCCAGTCCTGGCCAACCAGTGTGTGTGTCAGGCACTGCTCTAGTGGCCAAATTAATTTCTTTTGAGTTTCAGTTGAATCAGAGTAAGAATTAAGACGATATACTGGCTTGGCTTGGAAGTCTGACACGGTGGCGAGTTTCTTGGATTTCTTTTGTGCCTCCTGTACTCTAATAGCAAAATTGAGAAGTTAGAAATGTGCAATGGTCACTGGAGAAAATCCTGTAATAGAATCTCCAAGAAAAGTCTGCTGTCTCTAACTGAAGGATCAGGAAAAGGGAGGCTTAGCAAGACAGAAAACCCAGATACAGTTGCTTTCCCTTAGGTAAATACTGTGAGAAAACACTATAGCCTCCTCAACCAGCAAATGCCCAAAGGAGCCCAGACATCCTCCCTCCTCTCCTTTCATATCATCTAGTCAGAAAGTGCCCCAGCTATTGGTTAATGCAGGCAACACGGGAAACCAGCCTGGTAGGATGAGGCATCTTACCCCTCCCAGCTGGCCTCGGTGAGGAACACTGTAACTGGGGTCTCTACTCCCAGCTAGCCCCAGGAGGCAGTGCCTGCACGTTCACTCTGGAGTAATGCCAGAGGTAGCCTGCTAAAGCAGAAGAATTCAGCAAGATCCAGAGCTCCATGACAGAATACTCAGAATACTCAGGCTTCAATTTAAAAAGTCAAACATATCATAACTGTGGAAAATTTAAACTTAAATAACAACAACAACAAAAAACCACATAGAAATACCAAAGGGACATAGCTGGCTATATTACCTGAAAGGGATTCTAAAGAAGCCACATATGATACTTTGGTGAATGATTATAAACTAAGAGAAAACAAAGTCTCAGCAAAGAAATAAAATATATAAGAGGGAACCAAATAAAATGTTAGATCTAAAAATAAAATAACAAATAAAAGCTCCATGGATGGACTCAGTTGAAGAGCAGAGAGACAGAGGATAGACTCAAAGTACTGGAAGTGAGGACATGGAAATTGCCTAGTACAAGCTATAGAAGGAAAACATGAGAGGAGCACAGCCCTCTGCAGCGACATGTGGGCCTGTACCAAAGCCACTGTGTTGTCAGGTGCAAGGGACCGAAGGTGGGGGTGGAAGAGGACACAATTTGTCCAGATTCAAGGAACCCTAAACAAGATAAATTCCAAGAAATCTATGCCAAGAAATACCTCATTCAAACTCCTGAAAATTAAAGACTGAGGTAGAGCAAGAAAAGCACTAGTAGGAATGACACATTATTTGCAGAAGACGGAAGTAATTCCAGTAACTATGGATTCTTCATTAGGTGCCACGTGGCAGAAGGAACCAGCTCAGGTGCTAGCTCAGGAAAGCCAGCCGAGAGTTCTCTATGCTTCAGCAATGAGGGTGAAACAGGACTTCCTCCCTTAAAGGAAAACTAAGAGCCTCTGTTACCACAGACCTGTCCTAAATGAATGACTAGAAGGAGTTGTGGAAGCAGAAGAGAATGAGATTTCTTGAAGGAATCTCCAAATATCTGGAAGGAAAACATAAAGTTCTAAAAATATGAGAAAATTCCAATTTATAACAAAAAATAGATAAAAGATTTAGTCCTAACATATTAATATGGGTTAAACCGGTAAGTTTCACAAATACACAATGAAAGAAGAAAGAGAGAGAGAGAGAGAGAGAGAGAGAGAGAGAGAGAGAGAGAGAGAGAAAGGAGGGAAGGAGGGAGGGAGGGAGGAAGGGAAGGAAGGCAGGTAGGCAGGCAGGCAGGCAGGCGGGCAGGCAGGCGGGCAGTATTTTCTTGTGGCTGCCAGCAACGATATTTGCTCAATCCCGTTTTGGGCAGTAAAACCTTTAGCATTTTACAAACCTAGTTCTTCTTTTGCAAGAGCAGGCAAATGTAAGTACTTTCTGAGAAGGAAGCAGGAATGGGCATAACTCTGTGGCTTGCAGACGTTGGCGCACAGCCTCACACAGCGCCGAGGCAACGCCCGCACTGCGGTGCCTCTCATCAGTTGCACTGCATTTGTCTGGACAAAGAGTGCTAATTGAAGACTCATCTAAGAAGGAAGTCCAGGGAGAGTGAATTTGTCCACTTCCCCCAGAGCTGTGTGAGTCAGGAGTCCTGGGTCTTGCCTGAGCCGGCGTGGGCCTGACCCTCTGCTGTCGGGTCTGCAGTCCTATGCGGGTCTGTCTTCCTGCTGCCCAGCGTGTGCAGGGGCACTTCCCTGCTTCCTTGTCTTTCCTGTGATAAACGGCCAGTTTCTCTACGCGAGAGCTCATTCTTCCCTAGCCAAGTGCAGAGGAAGTGGGTCTGACATCAGAAGTTACACTGCAAGAAAGGAAACAGTATAGAGCGGCAGACTTGGAGGAGAGGCTCTGCGGAAGGATCTGGGTCTTACGCTTTGCTCCCATTCTCAGGTGCTGTTCTCCTCACAGGGCTGAACTGTGTCCTTACTCTGAAAGCGCAAGATGGGTACAGGGGAACTTGTCTTTTGTAATGTACAGGGTCCACAGGGTCTCACTACACAGTTCGGACTCATAGTGATCCCCCTATTTTCAGCCTCCCAAGTGCTGGCATTACAGGTATGTGCCATGCCCAGTCTCAATCACTGCCTCATCATGCCCCAAGGGTGGGGCATGGACACTGGGGATCGAACCCCCAGCCTCTGCCTAAACAGCTCTTTAGTCCACTGAGCTGTCTGGCCAGCCTTTGAACATGCTTTATGTTCCAAGTTCAAAACATTCAATGGTGTAGTCACTAGCCTTCTGGGTCAGTGAAACTTAAATTTAGGATAAACTCTGTGTGTGTGTGTGTGTGTGTGTGTGTGTGTGTGTTGTCTTTCCCTAGAAGAAAACAATTCCAACAACTGGTCCTAGAAAGACAGCAGACTTACATATTTCTTGTACCAACAGCATTCTCCCAGTGATTAAGAAGCCCAGCTTTTAATTCAGGAGTTTGTCTGTGCTCTGAGATATTGAAAGAGTGTTCACTTAAAGTCAGTCAAGGTACAGCAGAGTCTTAGGATACCTGACTCTATTACTCAGTCAGTCAACTAGGAGTTACCTGGATTTCACTTTGAAAGATCTATTAATGTAGAGAGAAACCAATCAGGCAGGTGAAGGGCGGAGGCAGCACGGAGCAGTACATGCATTGTTCTGGTATTTATCCAAAGTACTTCCATTCCTCTAAGGCTCTTCTCAAATTCTACAGCTGATATTTTTCTATTTTTATTTCTTCCCTTCCTCCCATGAACTATCAAGGCAGATCATCATGTAAAATAAAATAAAGGAGGTATGGGGGGAGAACATTCAAAGAACAAAATGAGCAGCAGAATGAACTGTGTATTCATAATTCAGCCTCCATTGCAGAAGCTAGAATAGTGCCTAACGTACAGCAAGACGAACAAAGATTTCCTGAACTGGATTATCTTTCTTGAGAGCAAAGATAATTCTCACTTAATCTTCTCCACAGCAAACAGGAGATTTTGCTCCACCTTTTGACCACTACAGTGGGATTCTGCCAGGAACTGAGTAACAAAGGATCTGCTTCAGAAACCTCTAGAACAAACCAACCAGACCCTGAACAAGCACAGGTCAGGGCTTGCCTGCTCATGTGCTCTAAACAAAGGATGAGCTGCTCTCGTTTAGACAAATAAACCACAATAAACTAACTCGGTTATTCTATCAGCAACAAATACTTTGTTCTGACCAATAAAAACCATATACATCTTGCTTATTTAATCTATCCATTTTGCACAGATTTCTGATAAAGGTAAATATATCTCGTTTAGCCCTATTTTTTTCCTTACACATTTCTAAAAATGTCTCTACATCTACAGTTTAAGAGCATCTGATAAACCTTTCATACTAACCCAGTCATTTTTGCCTCTGTCTTAAAAGCCTTCTCCCTTCTCATCAATTGGAGCCATGGCTTATGGGTACCCTTGACTGTAGCCCCTTCAGGATTCATCAGATTTCCTCTTTCTTCTCTCAAGATGTTTATATTTCATGCGTAATTAAAACGTTCAGAGATACTGCACCTCGCCTCTGGACATACAGCAATGAACAGAAAATATTGTGTAAATAAGGACTTGTTTGCATTACACTTTCGCTATCTGACAAATTTTTATAAGCTTAAGAGGTATTTTTATTATCAAAACTTTATAGATGAAAAAAATAGGGCTCAGAAATTTGCCTGAAGTGACATAATCGAGATCTAAGCTCAGCTCCTCTGACCTCAACTACACTTTAAAGTTTCCCTTTTCCTGGTTTGTTTATGCACTCCCAAATTTGTCATTAAGAAGCCAAAGCTGGTCATGGGTAGCCTCTTCTCATCTGTCAGTAAGTATGGAAATGTGTCAGGACTGAAACATCCATTTCAAAACCAGAGACACTGATGTATTTATGAATCCAGAAATGTTATGAATGTGAGTCTTTGGACCACTATCAGTATTACTTTTTAAGATAATGACATTAGTGCAGTACAACGTAGAGTGGTGTGTTTCACTGGGAAGAAGGTCTGAGTTCAGTGTTCTGTTCTAGAACTTTCTGGTCTGTGCTGCCAAGGAATAAACTATTAAGCCATGTTTGTCATTCATCCAAGTCCCCAAATTCAGACATTAATATCATTATTGTACCATTTTTCCCCTAATTACATTTATAGTCTTCAAAATTATGCTAACAGATGGAAGTGATCTTCTAAGAGTTAAAAATTAGAAGGCAATAGTAACAGGTTAAGATCCAAAAGAATTTATGTCAGGACAGAAAACACATCTCTCATTTACAACACTGCAGTCTGTTTCTCCCAGAAATTCATAGTGAAAGATAACGTGGTTGAAATTTTTTGAGATTTAAAAGATTCTTATGCTAGGACAGTTTTAAATTTTATCTACTGACCATTTTAGACAAACACTTTGATTCTACTAGACATACTTACAAGAGAAGGTCTGGAAAGGTGACATAGAGAATTATCATAGAAGAGAGCATTTGTGTTCTAGGAAGCCTTTTTCCCTACTCTGGTTTTATCAAAAAGTGATTTCTCCCTTAAGAGTTACTGGAGCAGGCACTGCTTTCCCCTGCTATTATTCCATTTATTTATTGTTTTATTTGATAGTTTTTGGCATCTTCTATATTCCAGGCTGGATGATGACTATACAGTGATAAATAAAATATGGGCCTTGTTTCCAAGGTTTTTGGACCTGGAGGAATGGAGGTGCGGTGAAGCTGAGGTGTGATGATGGTCCTGAAAGGGTGAGGAAGGTTGTTATAAATTTGAACATGGTAACAGTAGACAGAATTCTGCTTAAAACTCCTTAGAGAAGGAAGGCACTCAGGCTTCGAGGATCAAGAAAGACTTCTTAAAGCAGTAGCTTCCAGAGTGAGTCCTAAACTGGGCAACAGAAAGCCTAGAAGACTGGATATATCCAATATCTGAACGTACAGGGAGTGGGTTTAAAGGACAAGACCCTTTCACATACTGGGTCCTTCCAAGCTCTCCTAGGGGGTCCTAGAAATGTGCTCCCATGACACGTTTTTCTAGAGTTTGCCCAAGGAAAATATCAGATGGAACATACTAAGACTCTTGTCTCTTCCTACATCACCTTCCCCCATAACAAACATCTGTCAGAGGTTGTATCAGAGTAGGCACAGGTATCAGACATTCAGCCTCAGAGACACTGAGTTAGGAACACTGTTAGCTCATATTTGCAGAATGAATCTGTGTGACATAGACTCTACTTTGTGTCACTTCTACTCCCACCTAATTCTGTGCTGAAGCACATGTTTGCCAGCAAGGTGAGCTGGCATCGATCACTAGTATGTTTCCCCTCCCTCAACTCAGTTCAGTATCCTACCTTTCCTACAGAAAAAATCACACAACCCTGTTTCCATGAATTCACACTTAAAATGTGTGCATGCAAATATATAGAAACAGCATGAGGGAGAGTGTGTTCAGAATATAATTAATAAAATTAGTGGCCTTTTGAAGTTTTGTGACATTTATGGTTTTGCCAGTTTTTTAAAACTTGCAAGTTGTGAATTTTTTTCTCATTATAAATATATGTTCACAATTGGCCTACTTTAATATATATATATATATTTTTTTTCCTGCTCCCTCTCCCCTTTCCTTTTCTTCATAAAGAGATCCCCAAAATCATATCAACCTCAGGACCCACAAAATCTTCACAGTGGCCTGCACCTCATCCACTGGGCTGCTTAGAGTAAGACAACAAATATAGTTAGGGGTTACCATGGCAGCTGTCACAGCAGACAGATGTGTGCCTGACAGCACGGCATGGCTGTGGCCACTGCGTCAGGCCTGCATTCCTCACGCTGTCTGGCATGAAGGAGAGACTCCCATGCATGAGCGTCATGAGGTCTTCTGGGACTACAGTCCAAAGCAACCAGTGTTTTAGCTCAAATGCTTATAATGCTAAGGTCTCTTAGGAAAGATTGTTGGGGATATCCTGAGACTCTCACTGCGTACCGATACATGTTTTTTCTGTTTCTCATAAAGATTGAAGCCAAAGACTGATCATTCTTGGGCATTTATAAGAGTAATTATTTTTAATAAATTAAAGCATTATTTCTCTTTCATCTTGGCCCAATCTGCACCATTTGTCTACTTGGCAGAAGGCTAGGCTCTCTCAAATAACAATACAGAAGATAAACAATAAATTAATACTAAAATTCTGATGTGCGAAAGTAGTGCATAGTGGCCAGAGTGGAAAGACTTGTAAGCACACCATTGACAGAAAGCTTCCAAACTTTCATTAGTGTGAGCCTTAGGTTGCCAATGTCCCAGCCTGAGACATGAGTGCAAGTGCCTGAATTTCTAGCCAGACTGGTATGAAAAGGTTGGCCAAGGAGTTGGAAGCTAGAAGAAAATTATAATTTATGGGGAAAACTTACCAATTGCCCCTAGAGGGATAACAAGGAGATATAAAGAGGGCGTGAGTCATCGGTGCCCTTGTAAATCTTGGGCAAAGGACAAAGGAGGGACTGAAATGTAGGTGTGTGAGGAAAGTCCCTGGCCTGGGATGCAGCCTCAAGGAAGGGATCTCTTGTGCCAGAGAGGCTCCAAGGGTCAGGGTTTCTAGATTATCCATAGTGTTCTTGGAAGAAGCATGGTCACAGCAGTAGTTCAGAGCATTGTGGCACAGTAAAAGTGTAATGGTTGACTCACTGCATCAAGTTGAGGGGTCTGGAAGCTTAACTAAATACCTCAGCAGCTCTGCATGTAGGGTGTAGAGGACACACCCTTGTGCTCTAGGCTGTTCACGTGTCAATTTGAGAAGTTCAGAAGTTTAACTAAGTTACTCAGCAGGGGGCCAGGGTCACTTTGTAAACCTTCTGAGCCTATTATGCAGGAGGAGGGTACAGAGATCTATGAGTGCTAGACCTACTGGGGAGGAAGGCACTTGCATTCAGTATGAGGGAGGAAAAAGGGCTTTCTCTTCTTCTGCTCTTGCTGCTTTACAGTCTTCTGCCTCCTTGAGCTGTTGCTGCTCACCACACCACCCTGCCTTAGAGTCAGCAGATGACAGACTGAAACCTCCACAAACTGCAAGCTATGTAAACCTTTCCTCCCTTCTTTTTAGGTTTTGAGCATTTTGTCCCAGCAGCAAGAGAAAAGTAACCAGGACACAGTGTGTGATGGTCACCCACTGATTTACCTGCAGGAGCCATGAAAATGCCAGGTTAGCCTTATCACACTGGCTTCAAATGCCACCAAGGGAGGGATTCCCAGGTAGACCAGCGACATTAGCTCCAAGATCAGAGATCAGAGAGGAAGTAGCCTTGAAGCATAAACATCTGCAGTTTTCCACTATTATAAGGATACTTGAGAGAGTGAGGGAAAGCCTACTCTTATCACAGAAAGAAATGATTATTTCCTACTCTCCAACAGCAAGGAGTCAGGTCAAACTCCAGATTAGTTTAAAGATACATTTGCTTGTTTATTCAACTGAGTTATAGTTGGATTTGCCACCTTGAAACACAAAAGGCTCCAAGACATTTTGAATATAAAGACAATGCCAGTGATGTTTTATTCAAGCTGTACTCTGAGTCACAGGCAGACAGTCTCTATGCTTGTGAGAATTTTCAAATGTCTCTTTATTTGAGGGCATCCTGATAGCCACAGGGGCCTTCTCAGTCTAAGAAAGCAAGGCAGGTCTGAACTGTTACCCTGGCATCCAGTAAGGAACTAGAGCAGCCAGTAAGGAACTAGAGTTGATAGATAGCACCCCAACATCTGCAAATCTCAGTCATGTTCTTGTGGGACCATAGCTTCATTTCTCCATTTGTGCATCTTTTGAAGAGGCCCCTAGATGGCTTCTGTGTTGTATGAAAATCCATCCTATGGACCAGGAATTCCATAAGTTCCAGTTCATAGTATCACCTGAGGCTCTGTGGACTCAATGCTCAGTATATGTATCTATCCATGTATGTATCTATCCATGTGAGGACAGTTCACCAGCTCTCTCCTAATGAAAGGACCTATCATGGTTACCTCATCACTGAGTTCTCCTGGAGACACAGGCTTATTTGAGAGCTCAGTGTCACTCACCTTTATGGCCGATTGGATAATCTGAAGCAGCAGGAAATAAGGCTTTGCATGAGTGTCACGTGTAGCTTTGTCTGCAGGGCGGGTTCATTCAAGGGTACAACGTGACCGATAAGGATGGCTGGCTGACATCCACCAGCTGAACCATTCTGTTTGCCTCATGATTCTCCAGGTCTTTCATGGTGGGTCCTTTCTGGTGAAAGTTAATACATGAAACAATCTGCACAGTCCATCTACGCTGCATCCATCCCTGGGCCTCTACTCCTGACCTTCATGTTGCCAGTGTTTGGTCCTTCTCATTCCACGTTCCTGACCAGGAGTCTAGGCAACTTGCCACTAGGAATCTTCGTACTTCTCACCCCAGGCCACCTCTCCTTCCACCCAGTGTGTGCAAGGCCATCCAGCTCACATGGCTACAGATTGTCCACCCTCCATTGTCCTTCACGACCACTCTTGGATCTGGCTGCACTGCAGCTGCCACTTATTTTCAGTTTGTACCCATGTATTAAATAGATTTTACAAAGAGCTAAGTTTGAGACTATTCCTCCCCCTGCATTTGGTTTTCAGACCATTATTATGGGCTAATGAATCTGAAGTCATGACTTAAGATTCCGAGTTCTTGCTGCACAGCTACTCAAGGCCATGATCATCCTTGGGCACTATCATGATGTAGTACTCCCATCCTATAGTGGGCTACTGCTGCACCATCTGACTTTGCAACTCAGAAAGCCCATCCGAACTCACTCAACTGGGTGTGGTCAGTTCCAGTGGCAGAGGTACTCCCAAGGCACGCAGTCCTCTGCTGCAGATGGCATGGCCTTGGTCCAGGATCCCGGGGCCTGTGTGTATCCTTCCATAAACTCCATGCTAGGTTTTTTCCTACCCAAGCATCTCCACCACCACAATGTCCATGTGATCATGTGGCAAAAGGACTGCTTGCACTGCTGATTGAGTGAGAGGGGTGAGCAAGCAGTCCCACCAGAGCTTGCCGCCATGTGAGTGGGGCACAGTGCTATTTCTAGATATGGACTATCTTGCTTTCAGGTTCCAAAGAGGTCTGATAATTGCTTTGTTGCTACCCTGGTGGTAAAGAACAGAAGAAACATTTTCTCCTCTTTCACTGAGGAGGTCACATTCCTTAGTTCTAGACCCCTAAGGACTTGAACACCAGCCCTGAATCTTACTAAGACTATTTTCCATTCTCTGGGACTTATTATCCTAAAACCTGGAGGAAATTAGCCACCTTTTGTTTTGTCTTCTGAGAACGACATAAAAGCGTCAGCGTGAGGTAGCCTATGAGATATTCAAGTCACACAGACCTTTTATAAACATAAAATAATTTTAAATTTATTTATTTATTTGGTGCTAGGACTCAAACTCAGGACCTCATGCTTGCCAGGTAGGCACTTACCACTGAGCTACATCCCCTGCCATAAAAGAGTTTTTATGAATATAAAAGATCACAGCTGATGATAGAAGAATTAATGCAGTGCTGAAAACTTTAGCCTTATGATCCAAAAAGAAAGTACAATATTCTTTTCTAATTATAATAGAAAAAAAAACATATTTTTAAAATCAGTGGCTAGGGTCAGGGAGATAGCTCAGTGGCCTACGCCCTGCCTGGCAAGTGCAGGGGCTCCCAGGCACACCTTGTCAACCACAGCAGCTGGGCCTGGTGGCCCACACCTATAATCCCAGCGCTGGTGAGGTTGAGACAAGAGGGTCACTGTATTCAAGCTGCATAGTGAGACTCTACCAAATAAATTAATAAATAAATTAATAAATGAATAACTTTTAAAAATAAGTTTCTATCTTCCACTTATTTGAAGGGTAGCTTATCCTCTCTAGTTACAGGGTCTGGCTCTATAGCTGAAGTAGGGATTACTATCTGGCTATCCCTACTGTGAATTGGTGATACCAGTGAAACCATGTGTTCTCCAGGATCCATCTAGTCTCTGCAGGGGCAAGACTAGCATCTGACTGGATATGTGCTGACTGTCACCCCTCCTGCACCCGCAGGCCCTGACTGATGCATGGACTGCTAACATCCCAGGGATTTATAAGTGGTGAGCAGGCTCAAAGACAACTTCAGAGCACCTACTCACACTTCCCACTGGAGCAGCTCCTACGTGACCCACAAAGGATCCACTTTTGGAGATAACCCACCCGAAGCATACTCTCAAGGACTGGGAAGTGTCTCCTGGGCAGGACCCTGAGCCCACTGAGCCAACCAAGAGCCCTTTTTTAAATCCAGATTCCATGTTGCCTGATTCCCACGAGCCCCCTCTGCAGCAAAAGGGCCAAGATGTGTTTTACATCTTCAGCCCATTCTACAGAGTCAGACCCTGGATCAAATAGCCCTCAGAATGTCTGGGTATTTTCAGTTACCCAATATACATTTGCATGAATAATACCTCTAAGTCCTTTTGTGGGAAAACTTAAGGAGTCACTCTGATTTATACTTGCTGTGGTTTCACAGAGCAGTGCCTCCATGTCATTGAATGAGCTTCAGACCTAGAAATTGGCTCGGGTCTGGGATCAGATATTTTCACTGGGGTGGCTACCTTGAATCCATATCCTGCTCCACCATTCATTCATTCTTTTTCTTCTTGGCTGTAGATGTGTAGAAAGATCCTTGCTAGCTATTCATCCATTTTCCCATGGGGTGGCCATGCTCTTCTTCCATCACACCCGCTGCCTGTGTGTGAAAACCTTCTGACTGTCGCAGTAATTGTGGCTTCCTGGCTTGTAACAGTAGCATGGCCACCTGCAACTTATTTTAGGACCACATACTTTTTATGGCTAAAACATGTAAAGGGGATCAAGAGAGGGAGAGATGGGGAAGTGGGGAGGATGTGAAAGGAACTAAGCTGTATGTATGCACGTCAGCTCCCTGTGATGATGTGATCATCACGTACTGAAAACATGCAACAGAAGAAACTCCGTTATTGCTGCTGCCACCGGTGCTGCTGGCCTGGAGGGCAATAGTCCTCCCTCTCTGGCTCTCCCGGTAGTTTTGGTGAAAGGTGCACCCCTGGGTCTGCCTGGGAAGCAAACTCCTCTGTTGAACTTTCTGGCCTCACAGAATACTTCCACAGGTGATTCTCACTTTCCTTGGCCTCTTTTTTGCTTACTCTACTTTTTACAAAGGACACTCAGACACCTGTGTTTCACTCTGCACTGGCTATAGCCTTTCTAAGCTTCTAAGAGCCACCTTAGCAGAAGTCTGTCCCTTTTTTGCCAAGACATTAAATCACACATCCCAAGAAGAGCCTCCAGATCAATGAATTCTTACATTCCAGCCCTCTTGATCACACTCTCGGAATTCAGTCCCAGTGGGACCACACTTGCTTCTGCTGGCACATGCTGCTTAGTGCTTGAAAAACCTTGAATACAGCATTTCTGTTCTTCTTTATGAGGCCTAGTATGTGCTTAATTGAGTTACACTAGAATTTGAGCCCCAGTTACCAGCCTGACAACCAGGACAGGAGCCAGTGCAAGTCCTGGGACCACACTTCTGGCTCTGCAGAAAGAGGCTTCTGCACATGTTCCAGAGCCATAGAAAGGCTGACTCTTTCTAGAGGAGGAGGAATCACCTCTGTAGGCTCCTATGTCTATGCGTAATAGTGTCCTCACAAGGATTCATCTGACATCTCTAACCCAGGTCCCCAATTTTTCTCAGTTGGAGTCCTGCCTGTGAACTAACAAGCTTGCTTTTATTTAGCATTCTGATGTCCTTTCAGTTCTGTACCTCTACTGTATCTTTGGTCGGCTGACTGGCCATATTGATTTCCCAATTTAGGAGCTAAGGACCCTCCAAATGCTCCTTTGGCTCTCATGTCTAGCTTGAGCTTACTGATTGCCATCAGGTTCTCATTAGCCCTTCCAGGGCATCAATACAGTGTGGTAGCAACCATGAGCTCTGCGGGTCTCTAAGCAGTATCCCTTAGACTTTTCAAACACCTGAGTCAACACAGTGATCCCATGGTGATCTCTTGCAGTAGAGCATGTTCCCATGTTACCACTGGTGGATTCAGTAGCAAGTGAGCTATTTCCAGGTGGTGTGTCAGGAGCCACACCTCCCCACCTACTGCTCAAACTAGCATCTCTTGCCTGGTCAGCAATGAATGGCCAATGTCCGAAAGCTGCGTTTTACTGCCTGCTTTCTTGGACAATTCTCATCTGTGCTCATTTGGCTCCATTAAAACTTTGCAAGAGATTTGTTAGAGCAAATCCCTGGCCTCTTCTGAGAGATGCCATATTCTCTGATCTGTAACCTTGGTCCTAGGTGTCTACTGGCCAGTATGGAATCTTAAAACCACATGTCACTCGGATGACGAGCCCACCTGGCCTCCTTCCTTTCTGTCCTCTCGGCTAAGCTAAGGCCATTTTTGGGCTCTGAGCCATCTCTGTTTCTTCCTGTTCCCTCATTTTACCCCACTAAGTCTTTTCATACCCATTTCTTTTCAGGTAAACTGCTAGCACACAAACATTTACCTCAAGAACAACTTTTGGAAGAATCCACACTATGAAATTCTCTCTCTCTCTCTCTCTCTCTCTCTCTCTCTCTCTCTCTCTCTTTTTGGTGGTACTAGGGATTGAACTCAGGACCTTGCACTTGACAGGGAAGCATTTATTCCGCTGAACTATCTCCCCAGCCCCTAAAGTTGAGAAGGAATTTTTTTGGCTGGTTCAGGCTGCCTTAAGGCCAGGTCTGGGGACTGAACCACAGTTCCCTGACTGGGTATGCTTAAATAATTGAGATAACCCACAAGCCCCTGAAATCCCCATTCTTAAAAAGATAAGAACAAATAATATCTGCAAATGTTTGCTTAAAATTTTCATTTTAGAGATTACCTTTGTTTTCTGTATTGAGCTTATGTTAGATCTATGATAAACTATGTTGACCACCACTTGAGGTGATCTCTTCTGGCTACTAAAATGTCCTACAGGGATCATAACACTTCTCTTTAAAACCACTGTCACTCTGATGGTATTGCCCATAGACTATTTTAAGCCCCCCCAAAGACCAAGGGAGATATCAGCTGACAGTCCAGCCCATTTTCCTCCCAAAGAAATCCTACCTTTAAAGCTGGATATGGTAATGCACCCTTGTAATCCCAGCACTGAGAAGGTTGAGGCAGGAGGATTGTTGTGAATTTGAGACCAGCCTGAACTACAGAGTGAGCTCACAGACAGCCCGAGCCACCTAGCAAAATCCTGTCTCCAAAAGACAAAAAAAAAAAAAAAAAAAAAAAGGAAGAAAAAGAAAAAGCAATCCTACCTTCATTGCTGGCGGCATTGGATTCTGTCTAGAAATCACAAAACTTCTACTTTGTTGTGTTTAAAAAAACTTATGTGAGAGGAAACTTGGCAGTGTGAGGATAAGTGCTCTTTCAGAATCCCTAATATGCTTCATATTCTGTTAAATTTCTTGAATATGCTTCATTTAAATGTATTATTTCTTTTCTAATATGAAAGAATATCCTCAATATCACCCATCAAAACTGACATGGCATAAAATGTTTGTTTTCCTAAGACTTCATGTTATTTCCTCAAACTCTGCTGCTGTTTCTAGCTCAAACATTGTGGTTTTCTTTTGGAAAGATTCCTCCAGTCCAAGACCTTTTCTTTGAGCTCCAAATAGACAGTTAATTCTTGACAATTCATATGTAAAGGCACAAAAGAAAATGCATTTATGCAAAACAGAAACTCTTCTTTGTGCAAAGCAGTTGCCAAAGATATAGGCACAAATGCAAATGATTACCAGAACATGATAAAAAGAAAAAATAAGAGTATTAAAGTATAGCAGTATACTTTGACCAGCAGTACAGAGTCTACAAAATGCTTGCCTTGAGCTCTTATGAATTGGCTTTATACCAGTGGAACAGCCAAAAATTTAATCAAACGCAGGGTGACACGGAACATGAATAGACAACAAGAAAACAGAGATGGGACTCCTGGTAACTACAACCTGAACAAGACATACATGAGACCAAAAAGGCGTCCTGAAATCATTCTGTAGTTAAAATAGTGAGTCTCAGTTAATAAAATTTCTTAATGTTACAGAAATTTAGAAGAACAGGAAATACAGTGTCTATTACTTGCTCCTATAAAGCCCCATCAAAATTATTTTGTTACTGTCTTTAGGAAAAACACTTGAACCTAATTGAACCAATAAATCATTTGATTTTTATCTGTGCCTGATGAAAGATGACTGAAGAGCGGAGTAAGACTTACCAACTTGGAGTCTTGAACATATCACACTTGAGCGCTCTGGTGGACTCTCCACTCATGGGGATGTTTGGCAGCAGGTGGTCTCTCTCACCTGGTGGTAGATGGGAGCTCTGCTGTGGCAATGTGACAGTGTCATGCTCAGCTGGGCTGTACAGGGACACTATGCTCTAGGCTAGACCTTTGCTCTCATTTAGAGCACAAGTAAGTTCTCTTGCTAAGTCTATTGTGCTAGTCCCATTACTTCCACAAAGAGCTTCTCATTCAGGACTTTCCTCAGATAGTCCCACCTAATCTTAGATTTTGTAGATAACATATGTAAGAAACCTCTCCCTGCAACCTGTCTTTGCTAAGAGTAATATGCTGTCACTAGTACCCCCTTTTGATACCTTGATAACACCACTCATCAAAACCATCTTATATTTATATTTATTTTCTGCCTCCCCTCATCTAAAAAGATTTAAAAAGGCCAAAATTTTGCTCCCCAGAGCTAGATATAAAATACATGAAGATACAAATATAGACAAAGATACTCCTGGAAACACAATCGTTAAATGGATGAATGAATTAATGAATCAGAATTACATTTTCTATCTTCTAATGAAAAAAGAAACCCTGCCATCTTTAATAAGGATTAAGGTCAAATAAATATCTTTAATTATATTTCTGGGAACTATACATGTTAACTGGAATGGTAGAATGAAATCTCTGGGATATATCCCTTCCTAGGGTTAAAATGCCCAACTACAAGTGGAATTATTGAAATAACTTGAAAAAAAAGATACACTTTCATTCAGGATTCCATAATGGGCTAGGACCTTTAATGGAAAAACAGAAGCATCTTTGTCTACTTCCATGCTTACTTGTTTTAGAACTAGTTCCAAGACCCTGGTAAGAAACTGTCGTGCTTGAGCTATGGTCAGAATTACAGAGACAAGAAGAGGTGGCGGAACTTTGGGTAACGTCAGGGGCACAGCCTGTGGCCTGGATGTCGTGCGGTAGGGAGAAGAACTTCTGTCCTTGTCATAACCTCTGCCTGACTGCACAGAAGAGGGGACACAAAGGGAGCCGCCAGGGAGTAGATTCTGAACAGAGCTAGAATGTTTGTGTTTTCTCAACAGTCATCCTCGAAACCTGATCATTAATGTGAAGATACTATGAGGAAAAGACTTGGGGCAGTGAAAAGGCCTTGTGATGAGGTCCTCATAAGTGAGATTACAAAAGAAAGCTGCTCTGCTCTTTTATCATGAGGACACAACTGTGAGATGACTATCTGTAGAACATATGATCCCTCCCCAGACACCAAACCTGACAGCACCTTCTTATAGGGTTCCACCCTCCAGAGCTGTCAGTTGTAAAGTTCTACTGTGTACAAGCCACTTTGTGTTAAGTGTTTACTTGTAGCAGCCTCAGCTTCCAGAACAAGCATGCTTACTACTGGGATCAACACTTCAGAGCAAAGGGAAAGGAAGAGTTGAACCCAGGGATGTGTGGCTGGTCACTGGGATACTCTGATGGTCCCTGGAATGCTTAGCTGGTTACTGGGATGCTCAGATGGCCACTGTGAGGCTTATCTGGCCACTGGATATTTGACCAGCCCCTGGACATTGGGCTGGTTACTAGGATGCTAAGCTGGTCACTGGGATGCCCCATAGCTGGTCACTGGGATGCCCCATAGCTGGTTACTGGTATGCTATGCTGGCCACTGGCATGCTTAGCTGGCTAGTGGGTTTCTTAGCTGGCCACTGGGTGCTTTGCTGGTCACCAGAATGCACACTCTAAGAACCAATCAAAGACAGCCAAAGGCTCTGCCTTTGTGCTTCTTGCAGATCCCATAAAAAGCTTCCTCTCTGAGCCTCCAGGTCCTGACATTTTGAGGGACCGTTGATTCCTTGTCAATGCCTGTTGGATGTTAAATAATTTTCTCTCCAAATTCTGGGTGTTATTTTTATAAAAAGAGACCTTTTGCCCTCAATTTTTGGTCTTATTGTTTGTTTTACTTGGTTTCCAACTAGGAAATGGAAAGCCTTTCTGCTTTGCTTTGTGTCAGATTAGGACCAAATTATTTCCAACATATGTATGCCTTTAAAATGAAGCCTCCAGGCTGGAGAGATAGCTTGGTGGTCTAAGACCCTTCCTGGGAGGGGCAAGGACCTGGGTTCAATCCCTGGTACTACATGCGGTGCTGGCCCCCAAACCCTGGGTGCATTGCACAGGCCACCAAAAGCAGGCATGGTGGCACATACCTGTAATCACCCTGCTGGGGAGGCTGAGACAGGAAGATCACTATGAATCCAATCTGTGTAGTGAGACCCTGTACCCTGTAATAAATAAATAAATAATTTTAGCAATTTAAAAATAAATTAAATAGAGCCTCTTCATGTGAGTCCCTTCAATTCACAGAAAGTGGGTTCTTTCAGGTTACAAGATACAAAGGGTATATTGGAAAACCAACCATTTCTCTGAACTCACCAATGACCATTAGTTGCAGGAGCTACCTGAGAAAAGGCATGATGAGCACATATTTGAAGTTCAGAAAAAAGTGACAAAAATATTGCTCATTTTCTTTTATTTTTTTCTTTTAATTCACTCTAATATTCCTAATAAACAAACAGCTTCCATTTGGACCTCAAATATCAATATGTCTCAGCATCAGTCAGCATATTCAGGAAGAACAGATCATGTACCTCATGCCACGGAGCCTGAAATCTTGGTACGGCCCAGAGCTCTGCATTGCAGCAAGCACTCCAGAGTTCCTGGTGCAGTGGTCCAGGGATTACACTTTAAGAACCACAACTCATTTCCTGAGCCAGCAGACACCATTTTACTAGCAAAACAATCCGGGTCAGACTCCTTTGGCAACAACAATAGCGTAATTTGAGCAAGAACTTGAAAGCAAGGCTGGCTCCATGCAAACTGCCAGTGACCCACTCACACAAAACACAACTGAATTTTGCCCATAGGATCTAATCGTACTTTATGTCCTGTTCTGTGGCTGACGCTGCTA
>PVKA01002809.1:101986-119194 GCA_004027165.1 Ctenomys sociabilis
AGGAAGGAAGGAAGGAAGGAAGGAAAGAAGGATGGGGAAAGGGAAGGGGAGGGAGGGAGGAGAAGGAGGGGGAGGGAGGGATGGAAGAAGGGAGAAGGGAAGGAGGGTGGCAGAGGGAGGGACGGAGGGAGACCGATATTCACCCTCAACTACTATGAACTCTGAGTCTTTTCTGTGTAGAGAATGGCAGCAATGGTTCTCCCAGAAGCAAGGTTACCAGCTTTTCCTCATTCTAGCCATAGCTTGATTCATTCCCAGACACAATTCAGAGAAAGATATTTCTTGCTCTCACCCTATCCCCACATATTACCAGCACACCAGCCTTTGCC
Source organism: Ctenomys sociabilis (assembly GCA_004027165.1). Lineage (NCBI taxonomy): Eukaryota > Metazoa > Chordata > Mammalia > Rodentia > Ctenomyidae > Ctenomys > Ctenomys sociabilis. Next base: position 102,316 of record PVKA01002809.1, read on the forward strand.
GGGTTCTCCCCAAAGATGCCTTGAGTCCTCGCTGCCATTCCTCTCAAATGGCTTGAGATCCCCCTTTTAGTCCCCACATGGAACATTCCTGGGTGTTTTCTTTCTCTTTCTTAAATTACTCTCAAACTTCCCTCAGTTAGAAAATGTTTCCTCTAATTCCTAGCTTTTTTTTGATGGGTCAGATTCTTTTCTGGTGAATATTTCAAAACCACTAAACAAAACACAACATGTTATGAATAAGGTTCAGCAGATTTACCACAGTTACAATGTGCCCTACCTAAAGAAGCTGTTTCCTGCCCGAGGTTAGGTCAGGGAAAGTCATATTTACATTATATCAACTCTAAAGATCAGCTATGTACATTAATGCCCAATTAGGTCAAACAGATTCTGTATAAACATTTTTCGAAGACATGATTGTGCTCTAACTCATTTGATTGTTGTTAAAAACTCAGCATAAGAAGTAAAAGAAGCAAGGAAAATAGCTACTGTCAATTACACTCCAACTAATCAGGTCAAAATTTGTATCCAGAGGTGTATGTATGTGACTCAGGAATTACAATTAACAAAACCACACTTGCTAAGTCCAAGCTAAAGTCTATATTGTGAGATTTTTCAGGTATCATAAGGTCTTGTGTGCCTCTACAATATTGTGGTTCAGTCTACTACAAGATTCCTACTAAGGCAACCTGAGCTGCACCGATATTTTTGAAAACCCATCATAAATCTGGCCTACAGCCTCAGAGCAACAAGGCTCTTCCCTTGTACACCTAAGCACCACTAAAAACTTGTCTGGAATGTTTTACAAAATAAATCAACTCTAATCCTAAAACGGAATCAGAAACCTAGGGAAGAGGAATTAGGAGGGGCCAATTTTGGAGGGGAACTACAAAGAAAATTCTGCAGATTAAATCACTGACTCACGTTCTTCATCCAGCTCTGCAAAGTGATGATGAGCTCGAGGGCTCTGAGCAATGAAGTGGTGAATGGGTGCTTAACTCACGGACAAGCTCCTGGGATGGGCTGCACCTGCTTTACTATTTTGTTGCACTTTCAAGTCTTCCTTCTAATCGGATGTTCAGCAGCAGACTTGCTGTGCACAGCTGCTAGCTTTACAGTGGATTCGCAGCAAACCTTCCTCCAGATCTGGCAGTTGGAAGCTATTGATTACTCACAAGCTGCCCCAGCCTTGGTCACAGTACTCCCCCATCCACTTCAGCCCTTATTTGGCTTCTGCAAAACGTATATCATTATCTGAAATCATCCTCTGTCTTGTGATACACTATACTTTAATGTTTGTTACATTATTGTATTTGCTTGTTTTGTTTCTCTCTCTACATAGTAAATTCCATGAAGGTAAAACTTGTTAACCTCGTTCATCCCTGCATTATCAGCACATAATAGCTGCTTTGTGGTATACGTGACACAGTAGCACATATGGTCCTTGATCTATGGCAGGCACCAGCAGGTATTTAACAGATAAGCAATCCGTGGTATAGGCTATTATAAAAGGTAGTAAGAGACTTAACACACAATGTTGTTATTATTATTATTATTATTATTATTATTATTATTATTATGAATTATTTTGTATGTGTGTGGAACTGGGGATTGAACTCAGGTCCTTGTGCTTGCCAGGCAAGCACTTATTCTATTGAACCATCTACCTGTGCACATAATATTATTTTACTTTTACTCTTTTCTAGGCCAGCTCAAGGCATCTCACATCCGTTAACTCCTTTGATAGTCATTTTGTTTCCATGGGGTAGATGCTATTATTATTCTCATTTTAGGATAAAGAATGTCAGATAGAGAAAGTAAATAGCTTAATGTCACATGAGTTGGACATGGCAGAGCTACCACGAGATGTAGATTTTTTGCTTCATGATTCTCTTAAACACAATAGTAAAATGAGACAAAGCACATTTTTTGCTTGGGAAGAATGGCTTGACTGCATGGAAAATGGAGTTCATAGAGAGGAGCAAATGAAGCCCCATTGGTGCATCTCCAGGGCACTGATTATGGGGCTGCTTTGGGACTGAGTGGGCAAGAAGGGCTGACAAAGAACCTGTGACATAGTCTCTTTCTGAGTAATGCTTTTACCAATGATGGAGGTCTCTTCTCAAGCAAGCTCCAGGGATTGCAGGAGAAAAGTTTGCTGGAGGAATGACAGGATGTAGAGGGCTGATGATCTTGAAGGTCCTGTTTACTTTTGCTTCAAGAAATTTACCCATGCTCACAAGGAGTTTGGGGGAAAGGCGAAACAGTGAGGTACTGTCAGTCTTTGAAGGCCTTCTGTCGGAGGTAGCACTGCTTCTGGGACTCCACTGGCTCACAGATCAAGAGTGCCTCTTGAAGAAAGCAAGATAACTAATACACATAGACCTTCCCTCCTCTTCTTCTGCACTGAGAACCAAGCTGTTAGTATCAGGAGGCTTTGTTAGTAAGGGACCCATCAGTACTGGTCGGGAAAGGCCCACAAAAAGTCAACATTTCTACATATGACCCACACTGATGGCTGTGATCACTGTTGACAGGACCTGGGTTTGCTCATCTCTCTCTGGGTTCAGAGCTGAGAAACAGTATGACTCGCTGCTTCCAGTGGGATAGGAAATGTGTTAGGAAAGACTGTGAAAAACATGGGCTCCATCTCTGAGGGCCCCATCTAGACATGGAATCGAGAATCCAGGGGCAGCACTTTTATTCCCTGCTATTGATCAAGGCAGCAGGATCTGACATGCAATGAGCTAAACATTAGAATCTTTTTTTCTAGAATATTGGTTTTTGAAAGTGCCTGGTGGATATGTCTAAGGTTTTATGCACTGAGGTTTCAGTTGATATTTCTGTTTTCCCTTATTATGACTTGAAGGAAAAATCCAAAATCTAAAGTTAGCCCTTGTTTTTTCAACTTGGAACTTTGCACACATGCCAGTGTGTGTGTGTGTGTGTGTGTGTGTGTGTGTGTGTGTGTGTGTTGGAATAAATAACGTTACAATTTCTTGACATTTTCATTGCTGTTTCTTGACATATTTAGTGAGGTTTTAAAGGTTTTTTTTTTTTTTCCAGAGGGGAAAAAAGAAGAAAGAAGAGAAAAATGGCTGTCTTCCAAATTACCATATGTTTCCAATTGCAAATTCAAAAGCAAAGAACAGGCCTTAGCCCAAGCTGTGCAGCCTTTTGTGGAGATAATGGCACTAGGGAGGCAGGTACTCTTAGAATTTGCTTACCAGAATTTTAATATTACTCAATGTCAAATGATTGATTGGGAGAAAAATGAAGCATTGAGAAAACATTTGTCGAGAGACAGTTAATGCAAGATGTTAACGTGTAGCAACCTAGGTAAGGCAGTAGAAAGACATTTAGATAAAAATCTCATTTGGGATGAATGTGAATGAAAGCAAATGTCCAGGTAGGATGTAGCTGACCAGCACCCACACAGAGACTCCCCCAGGAAGTTCAGGAGTAAGGTGCTGTTCTAACGAATGAGGGACTCGTAAGAGGTACAGTCTGAGCTGGGCGTTGAAGACAGACGTATGCTCTTCCAGGTGAAAGCAGCTACGGAGTTAGAGCCACAGTTCTGGAGCTGCCAAGCACGCTCAGTTCAGCTGTGTCTAACTCACAGCTGGTGCTGTATGTCTGGGAGTGCACAGCGGGGAAAAGATTAGAAAATGAACAGAAGCCTGACTAAGGTGAACTGGCATTGTTATAGGGGTGATGAAATGTTATCGTTGCTTTTTGGTTTCATGTAGTTCAAACAGTTCCACAATCTAGGTATTGATTGTGAGCCTATTTTACAGATGAAGAAAATGAGGGCTGTCCCGTTGTCTAAAGTCCAATAGTGGGAATTGTGTAAAACCAGAGTTAAACTGAAATCTGCTGGATTCCAAAGCCTCCTAATCTTCACAGCCTCAGGGGCTACACAGATTTGACTGAGAATTGCTGTCAATCAGCAGGTGAGATATGTCAACAGGAACAATAAGATTTTTAAGCAAGACAAAGAAGTTATAATAGGCAAGTTAAAGAATTTAGGCAAGTTAAAGAATTGACCTGCTCCAGGATGGCCACACAGATGCCCCAAGACCGCCAGTCTTGTCTTGTGATGGGTAAGTCCTCGTCTAGCATCACTGCTAGAGTCCTCAGGCCTTAGTGTGGGCCATTCTCCTTCTGGCTGAGTGCTTCAGGCAAATATTTATCAAAAGATAGATGCAGGATGGGAAGTTGGAGTGCCTAGGAGCAGGCCACATGGTAGCCCCATATTCTCTCATTGAAAGCGGGCCCTTGTGTTAAATCCAGTTAACAGATGCTCCAAGGCACAGTGAGCCATGGAGGAGACCAAGACCGAGGGCCCAGAAGCCATACTCGGTGCGAAATATGTATCTAGCTGGAGAAAGGACTTATTGTTTCATGTTGCTGAAGAACAAGGGGCTAAAGTAGCTTTAAGCATAGCCAGATCCAGATTCTCAAAATTATATGTAATTTTTCATTCTCTGCCACTTAGCTCTGCTGGCCTCAGTAATGGTTTAATCTCAGGCTGGTTCTTCAAGTGGTAGCAAATATGATTAAAAGCAGTCTTGGCTTACACCTTTCAGTTCACCTTCCCCAGCAAAACAAAGGTCCTGTGACTTCCGCCCTATTCCTTTTGCTGTGCAGGTGGTAAAATTGCTGGCTTTAAGGGCCCAGCTGCAGTTACACACTTGTTCCTACATCGAGTGCAGCAGCCAGAAGATCTTGTGCTTTTGCTGGCCAGGGCAGGCCTACCCCAGAGTTAGGACATGGGCTAGCTCTGCCTCTTGGTGTGAGAGTAAGAGGAACTGATGGACCTGAAGGGCAGATTGGGTGGCTGCTAATGAAAGAAAGGGCAGAGGTTTCTGACCACCGCTAGCAAGAGGAGGGCAGAAAGGGCGACAGCCACAGCCGAGACGGACTCGGCTAGTGCTACAACAAAGTGAGAACAGCTATAGAGTTCTCATTTTCTGTGGGAGTTCATGCCTCCAAGGAGCTCCTCAAGCATCAGAGTGGTGGCTTCTTTGCAACACCCTTCACCCCAGACCTGCCAGCGAGCCGAGCCAGGTCTCTGACAGCAGGCCTTTGTGGGGGCAGGTGGCTCCTCTCTGGAATGCAGACCCAGCCCTCACCCAGTGTTGGCTGGTGCATTCACACCTCCATGCTTACTCCTGAAGAGAAACTCAGACATTCTTGTCTGTCAGCTCCTCTAGTATGACAATGCAGCTTTTATTTTCCTTTTGTCTCTTTATGACTATTGCTTTCTGTGGGTTTGTGTTAGGAGCAGTGACTTGCACCAGACTACTTCAATAAGCCTTTTGGTGCATGGAACACACTGTTTCCCCATTGCTGCATAAGGAGCCCTAAGGAAACCAGTCTGTCCCTTACAGCTGAAGTGTCATAGACTGACCTAAAGGACGTGTGCACATGTGTGAACTAAAGTCAGCCCCGAACAGAGTCCTGCAGCAAGGTGCAACCCTGTGGTCTGCTCAGTTTTCTCAGAGGGCCAGCTCTCTTGCTCATAGAAGACACAGGTCTTTCACAGAGCAATCTGAGTGGTAAAGCTTCTAGAACTTTTCAGAAAGATTAATTAAGGTTTTCCCCCACTGCAGGGTCACAGTGCTACAGAGCATTTCAAGGTTCTTTCTAGCTGCATGTGAGATGCCATGGCTTTGGTATTTATTAGGTCAGGCTTTAGACAATGGAAGGCTTTCAAAGTGGCATGGTGTGGGCCTGCCAGCATGAAAGTTAATACACAGTGTGAGGTCATTCTGCTTTATACACAAGAGAGCCTAAGGAAATGTTGGGAATAATATTTTTGGCTATTACTTTTCACAGTGTGGCAGATTTAGGGCAGAAATAGTTAAAATGTGCCTTCCCAAGGGCCCTTGACAACACAGAATTCCCTACTCCTTCCCTGTAGAGCTCTCACCTTTGGGGAATCCCAAGAACTGCCAAGCTCCCAGCAGCAGCTGGGCTTGCCCAGCCAGTCTGTGCGGGAATGAAGTGATTGATAAGCCAGAGTCTGAGGGAACCAAAAGAAAAGGAAAGGAAAGAAAGCTGCTGAGAGTTGGTTAAGAAGAGGTTTCTTTGCTCATCATTGCAGGGTGTGCTGAGGCTTCCTCAGCAAAGAGGTGTGACTCTGTGGACACCCATAGCAAACCTACAGGATGCCAGAGCAATCGGTTGGGCAGGTCCTCCAGACCTGCCCTGGGTCTCACCACAGCCCAACCCCTAAGAAGGCACATGAACTAGGAGGTTGAAGGCAGAAGTGGTGTCATATGCCTAGAATTCTTCCTCAGAATTGAGACTGGAGGATGACAAATTTGGGTACAGCCTGGGCAAAACAGTAACCTTAAAAGAGAGAACTTGGCATTAAGCATTATCATGATTATTGTCTTTGTTTTTGTAAATTAAGAAATAAATTCAGGAAATTTTCAAAATGATTAGTAAGATACCTTAGGAAAAGTGATAGATTTAAGAAATGTCAGTACTGAGAGCTGTCTCTCCAAAGACACAAGGACACATAAGACAGCACCATGCTTTCGTATAGGATCAGTGTACTTCATAGGTTTGTGAGTGAAGGAGAAAAGAATATTTTAAATCAGAACTGCCATGGAAAATCCAGGGACTGGGATGCTTGTAATAATGATACAGAAATTACAGGCTCTGTTTTTGTACGATATATATTTCTAAATTTCCATTTACTAGTTCTACTGTAAAAAGGATTTTCATGGCCAGTGTTTAAAACCATGGATTTTTCAACAGTGATGAACAATATACTCTAGTCAACCTCAAAGAACTCAAGATCTACCAAATAGGAGCAACCATAAATAGAAAGTTATACTACATGGGAGCAATGAAGAATAAATACACAGAGGATATGAAGGACCTCAGAGGAAAAAATCCTTGTCCAGGATGAGAAACCTGGAACTTTTCTTAGAAGAGTCAGAGCTGTGTCTGTGCTGCTCATTACTGACTTCCCAGTAGCTACCATGATGCCCTATGCCCAGGGAGCTTGGCAGGCATTTGGGGGTGCATGAGTGAGAACAGGAATGACCACATTGTCAGTGTTAAGGTTGTGAGCACCTTGCTGGACAAGAAGGAAAGTTTAGGAGAAGGGCCCATAAAATAGAGCATAAAAGGTCTTGTTCACAGAGAAAGAAAATATAGTACACAGACACATGGAAAACTATTCAGTCTTATCCAGCATTAAGGTACTGTCTTTTGCGACAACATGGATAAGCCCGAAGAATATTATATTAAAATAAGTCAAGCATAGAAAAACCATTACTCCACTCATTTGTAGAAGTGAAAATAGTCCACTTTCTAGAAGTTGAGAGCAGATCATGGTTACCAAAGGCTGGGAAAGGTAGAGAGGAAGTGTAGTTACAGGGGCTTGGCCTACAAGTGCAAAGTTATGACACAGAGATGAGCCCTGGAACGCTGTGCAGTAGAAGGGTGAGCACAGTGAACAACAACACATTGTGTAGTTCAAAATAGCTAGCAGAAAGGACTTTGGAAGTATTACCAACAAATGACAGAAGTTTGAGGCCATAGACATGCTAACTACTTAACGTGACCACCACACAAAGTGCACGTAGACCGTAACACAGCGTTGTACCCATAAAATGTGTAGTTACTATGTGTCAATCAGAAAAAGAGAATATCATCCAGGTAGAGGAAGCAAGAGCACATAGAAGCAACGAAGAAGTCTGATCCCTGGAGCGCAGACTACAGCACATTCTACCTTGTGGGAACATGACACAGGCCTCTGAGGCTGAAACAAGAGAGGCCTGGAGGAAGCCGCCCGGGCGATACTCAGGGCAATGTTAGCACAGATTAAGAGGCACTGCACAAGCACCCAGCCTCAGAGTGGACACCTGCCTATGAGGTACCATGTGCCTGCCGAGGACACCTTGGGATGCCTAACTGTGGGAGAAAATATGAGGGCTTTGAGGATGGAGTCAGGGTGGATGGGATCTCGAGTGCTTGTGGAGGAATTCGGTTTACCCATCTCAAGGCACAGAGGGGCGGGCATACCCACCCAGACGGAGAAGTGGTGGGCAGCCCGGAGGAAGTCCTGCCCTGCTGCTCTCCCCCATCAGTGAAGTGTGCAGCGAGGCGAGGTGGCCTGATGAGAACGAGGGAAGCAGTGGAAAGAGCAAGAGGAACAACAAGTGCGCAATGGTCACATAAAAAGGGGAGAGTGTATCAAGCAGGGCACACGGTGGTGTGCACAGGCGGCACTAAGGAGGGCCGGGATGCAGCTCAGTGGCGTAAGCATTTGCCTGTCAGGTGCAAGGTCCTAAGTTTGATCCTCAGTACTAAAAAACACCCAAAAAACAACAAAACACAGGGGTCATGTGACCAAGGTAAAGCCTGTCGTCACTACAGCTCTGTGAGGTTTTCCCCTAAGCAATGCTGTTACATGAATGTTAGGGTACAGTAGGCAGAGTTGGATTTAAACAAAGTTATGTTTCTGCTTGTGGCATGAAAAAACGAGCAAAGTGTGTTGCCACAGAATTTCCTACAGTGTTTCTGTTATTCTTTATTACGAAAATGGAGTGGGCAGGGATTTCTCCTCTTATCTTTTCCATTAATTTCACAAGCATACTCTCTGCTATCTTGCTCCTCTCCTTCACAACATACTTTATTGGAAATATTGCCCGCATTGACAGGTGTTTATTTGATCATTTCCCATTAAATTTTGCCCGTCTACTCTGGATGCTCCCCCGGCCTCCTCTGTGAATTCCTTTCCTTCTGTCTCACTTCCCACCCTCCATATTAGCTCTGGCCTCCTCATCCACACCCAAGGTTTGCATTATCGCGCACTTCCTGATGATTTCCAAATCTCTACCTCTTTTCTGAGGTCCAATTCACCTCATCCACTTCTTAACCAGTCTAAATGTTTCATTCCTTTTCTCATAGAACAAGCTTAAATAATTTTGTTTTATTTAAAATAAATAATTTATTTTGCCCCCATATCTTAGTGTTCTCTCTTTTTGATTCAACTGTCTACCAGATTGTTGTATTTAGAATCCTAAGAAATCTTTATTTTCTCACCCTCCTCACATATATTTGATTAATTAATCATCAAGCAACCATCTTTGTAGTTTTCTGAATTTCCAAATCACTGGTGACAAATATATAATCAAAAAAACCTTAATTAATAAAATATATATTTTAATGTAATTTGGGTCTGGTACTTATATCATCTCTATACTCTTGGACAGCTTAGCACAATCTTTATGTGCAGCCTGACAGCTATTGGCTTCTGCCAGAAGAGACTGGGGGCAGAGCCATGAATATGTAATCTGTTTCTCATTGAATTATCAAAACAAACAAAAAAAAGGAATGGAAACTCCACCCACTGACTAGCCAGAGTTACACAACTCAACATTTTCACATAATTATAACTATAAAGATGGGGTCAAAGAAAAAATTCCAAGCAAAGCTACAAATCTTCTAACTCACTGCGTCTGATTTCCACAGGCACCTGGGTTGGAACTTGCTTTCTGGTAGAGCTGCCGAGCTGCACGATTTCTAGCAGTGGGCAAGTTGAGCTGAGTTCTTGGAAAACACTAGGAAGCTGGGGCATGGCAAAGGGAATTTGGAGTGGTTTATGTGGTTTAAAAATTCTTGGGGCAAAACTGCCTTCCTGTTGCTTTTGGAAACTGCAGTCTTGAATTGGAAAGGAGGTAAACAACAGAAACTCCCTCTCCATTTGGTCTGCTTCCCATTTGTATTTAGCTAGTTATTTTATGCTAATAAGAGAGCTTGTTTTTCTGACCCTCTGGTCTTTTTTTTTTTTTTGAGGTTTGGAGCCATGTGCAACCATGGGACACACGTGGACAATGACACTATCAGCTCACCAGTTTAAACACAAATGGGCCTGGGTGCCTTCCACCATGCAAACAAAGGAAGAGAGCTTTCTCATCAGCTTCCCTTCCCTCTCTGCTCCATTGAGCTGTGTAGTGGAATCCACCTGGTGTGCAGCACTGACATTTCTAAGGTTAACAGTACTGGAAATTTCAGTGTAGTGGGTGGTGGTCATGAATGTAAAGTAGGGCCAGACATCATGTCCAGTGTTCAGGGTTCCCAGCCCCCACGTGGATTCATAGTACCAGCAAAATCTCTCATTTTAGCCCTTGAGCAACACGTCCTTCATTGCCCTAAATCTTCTATTTGTATCTGTTTTCTCTATTCCAAGAATTTTTCACATGTCATTGCTTCTTCTCTTATTTCTTGTGACCCTAAGGATCAATACCTCATTCTATTCATGTACTGTTATTTTATCAGGATTTAAGGAAGGAGAGAAGGTAAATCAGTAGTGTCAGCCAATATTTTTTAACCAGCCCTCTTAATTTGTTCGTGTGTTTATGTTTTTGCTACTGAACTTTAATTTCTTCAGAGAAGAACTGAGTTGGTTAATTTCATCCCGACCATCTTGTACAGTGTCTGACATTTTCAGTAACTTTCACTGGGGAAAAAGATGGATTAAATTGCTCTAAAAGTCCTTTTACAAAGCCAATTTCTGGAGCAGACTTAGAAGCTGTATATAAAAATTCAGACAGATAATGACTACAGAGCCTATACTGATGCTGGGAATTGAGTCAAATATGCCTTGGCATCTGTAGAAAAGCCAGAGCACATTTCTCTAAATTGTGCTTGCAGTGAACTGATGTCTGTCTTTGACTCGTATTCATTCAAGTCTCCAGGAAAAGTTTTTCACTGCCCAAAGGTGGAGCACGGTTCTGTGGCAGTGTCCCTGCAGCCCTTCCTGCACCCCACCTCCAACCCCACCAAAGCTGTGGCTTCTCCAAGTGCTCTCGGTTGGGGTTGCCTGCCAGCCTGAATTCCTGGCTTAGGCAGCTGAGTAGGAGAAGAGGTGGGTGGTTCCATAATTTATTTTTGCATGCCTGATTTAAACCATCCCCTTCTCACCAAATGGGAGCTTTCAGCTATTAAAGAAGGCGTGCAGCCTCCTTGTCTCTGTACCTTTCAACCTTCAAAGAAACCTTCTACCAGATCAAAAGATTATGGCTTCTTCCAGAATTCCAAGCCAGCTGGTTCTGAGAATTTTAAATGTTCCTGAAAAAAAGCATCTGTTCTTTCCATCTTATTTCTATCTTCCCTTTATACTAAATATCTATTCACTTATGTCTGTTAAGACCAGTAAGTGGGAAATTTATAGTTTGTAAGTCCAAGGAACTCCATTCTACATTCACCATGATCCTGATTTTGCTTGTTCCATAAAGACTGTAAAATAAGGCTTTTGATTTCTAGTTTTTACAAGCTGCAAGCCTGACATATTCAGTGTGGACTGCAGCTATGTTTCTCAGGCTAGCGTGGAGACTTCACACCAGAATTTGGCTTATATATTTTCAGAAACCTAAGACTTAGTGAAATATTTCTAAACTGTTGTTTTAAAATTTCCTAATGCCCTATTTAAAGACACTTGCAGTTTTCTGAGTTTCACAGCTCAGCCTGGTATAATCCAGCGAACAGCTCCCAGAGAGGAGGTCAAAAAGAGTACAGCTCCATGCATGACATATGTAGGATTTTAATAAACATCATCTCATACTACAGCTTCTCTTCATGGCTTCCTAGGAAACTTCACAAGCCAAGGGCACTATGGCTATTTCTTTTGAAAAGTGACAGAAGGGAATGTTCAACCTCTTGTAATCTAAGTTGCTCTAGGAATTTAAATGTCTGTGTAAAGATGCCTCATAAGAAAAACCTGTACTCTGTGACAATAGTTCTCATCAAAATTAGATAAATTAAGCTATATCAGCTTATCTCCAATTTGAGAACTTCTAATACTCATCATTTATGAAATGAAGACAAATGAACGCCCTCTGGAAAATAAAATTAGGACAATTACCTCTTACTTTAAGATAGAACAGGCAAGAAGACATAATTTAAAGAAAACAGACAATAGAAAACAATTTGCAATTGATCCTGTTCAATTTTTATTTCAGAGGTTGAGTGTATTAGGTTTCAATGGAACATTATAGAATACACATAAGATAGTACAAAAGTGTCTGCTTAGTGATACAGAACATCTCACTGAAGATAGCACAAAAGTGTCTGCTTAATGATACAGAACAACTCACTGACCACTTTCCCAGAACCTCAGCATCTCTTTCTCCTCTCAGGAAGACCTGGGAGCATCCCCTTAATGCTGTACAGCTATCTGGGGACTTGATGGAAATAACCATGTCAAACCTGTACTCTAGGAACTTAGAGCTGGGCACAGTACAGGAGGGAACTTTGAGTTGTCTTCTTTAGGAAGCAAATGGATACAGATGTAGTTATTTGATTGCTGAAAAACCTCAGGGAACAGGAACTCAAAATAGCATGCTCCATTCTTGGTCAGGTTTGCATGTTGGGAAATGTTTTCTTTACAAGAAGCTGAGTATTAGTCATGCTTCTTTCAATTACAAATCATAGTTCCTCACAAATTTTCATGATCTTTAAGAATAAATTGGGCCAGAGAGATGGCTCAGTGGAATAAGCACCTCTCTGGGAAGAGCAAGAGCCTGAGTTCAATCCCCAGTTCTGCAAAAAATAAAATAAAAATTTAGTTCTACAGCACTGCTTAGGCAGAGCACAGCAGCCAGGATTCAATCCCCATGCCCCCGCCCTGCTGACCTCTCCCGATTGCCCACCCCTGCAGGTTCACCCAGATGGTGAATGAGACTGGGTGTGGTGGTGCCTGCCTGTAATCCCAGTGTTTTGGGATGCTGAAAACAGGTGATCTACATAGTGAGACCCTGTAGACCCTGTCCTAAATACAGAAAGAAACCAAAACCAAAAAAAAAAAAAAAAAAAAAAAAAAATAAGGAAGGAATGAATTGGAATCCTTCAGAGTTGTTAAGGCATTTACCAATCCAGCAGATCAGAGGCTTTGGGAAAATGTAAGGTCCTAAAGTGTGCACATTTACATCCTTATGCCAACCACTGTAGCCATGAACATGAATTTTGTCTGATCAGTTCCAGGTCAAAAATCTCATTCTTAGAGAATGAACAGTAGAGAAGAAGAAATAAGGTCTCTTCGAGTCACTAAGTTGAAAGAATTTTGCAGAATTACTGCAAAATAAGAGAAGGGTATTTACTCAAGGTATACAGGTAACAATGATCAGGTTGTAATATGTATATCCAAGATGAACTTAAATATAATGTCACATAAACATATGCTGTTGGCTGGCATGTTCAAGGCCATGGGTTAGATTCCTAGCAACACGGGTTGGGGGTAGAGAGGTAAAGATGGAGACAGAGACAGAGAGAGCAAGAATGAGAATAAATCCTCTCTTCTTTCCATTGTTGGATAGCTTCATGGCATATTTAAAGCAGATCTGGTAGCATTCCTAGTAAGATGATAGCTTTCTCTTTCCTTCTTTACTATTCCCAGGTCCTGACTGTTGCTCTTTTTAAGTATTTCTTAAAATAGGAAGTACTTGTATGTTACTGATGTTTGGAACTCAGCTTTTGGAGGGGCAGAACACGATTACTATGGAAAGAGACGTGAATTGTGTGCTTGCTGAAACCATACTTAACACCATGGGCCACATGAGTGAAAGCCTCCGGAGGCCAGCACGTGTGCTACTTGTTCTGACTCAGCCCTCCCAGGAGGCCATGAGCTGAGTGGTGTTCTAGCTGTGTGGGATTGGAAGAACAAATAATTTTCCTGAGAATAAAGTCATTAAGCTGAGGACGTAGGACTTGAAATCATGCAGTTGATTCCCCAGTCTGCACTTTTCATTCCATGATGTGTTGTTTGTTAGCTAATCATATGGTCTAACACTTTAATGGTGTGCTTGTTTAGGACTGTTTGAAGATATCCTTCATGTTTTTCTCCAAGTTAAACTAAGCATACATTTCTACAAAAACTTCTTATTTAGTATGACTTGCCAAGCAATGCGACAGGCATGGAGGATACAGTAATGAAGAAAACAGACCCTTTGGCTCAAGATGCTTAGAGAACACTAAGAAAAGGAACAAATGGAAAAACAAGGAAACAGAGGGTTCCAAAACTGTGATAGCCATTGTAATAGGGGTCTGTGGGGTGCATCCAGAACACCTAGAGGTGCAACTTCCCAGATCCATGGAGATGGCAATGTGACTGGCCCTGGTGGCCTACTAAGTGGTAGAAATGGATGGGGCGTGGCATTCTGTGCAGGGTGTTCATGATGTTTTCAGGGAGGGAGAACACAGTTCAGTAAGGACTCAGGGTAGCTTGGCTTTAAGATGAAGTAAAACCTTGGGATATGTGACACATAGCTCTGTAGCCTTCTTTATTCTATTAGCAAGTTGGTTTTTAAGAAGTAGGTGTTTTTTATTTTTATTTTTATTTTTATTTATTTATTTATTTTTGTATTTTAGGGAAGGGCCTAGAGCATGTTCATGGTCTCACTCCTACATCAGATTTACTACTAGATCACTCCTAGTGATCCTCCTGTTTACAGCTTCCCAAGTGCTGGGATTACAAGGGCATGCCACCACACCCAGTCTCAATTGTCTTCTCAGTGCACCCTGGGGGCAGGGCAGGCATGGCAGGCCAGGGGGATGGAATCCACTGAGCTATTTGGCCATCCACAAGTAGTTTTTAGAGAACTGCAAGTACAGGATCCTAGATATTTTTTCACAGCTGTACATAATTCATTCTAGTCCATGATAAGATTAAGTCTATCAACCAGTGTATATACACTTCTGTTTTTGAAAATATCTGCATCATTTTTCTGAACTTTATGCTACTCCTGAAGTATTAGGAATTTTTTTGTTTGTTTGTTTATTACAGCTTTTGTAAGGTTTTTCAGGGTTTGTAAGGTTTTTCAGGGTTTGTAAGGTTTCTGTTTACTTGCTTCCGTTTTGTCAGAACATTCACTTTCTAACTTTTGAGTTGGAAATCAATCAAAATTTTAGTTTTACATTTTTAACCTAAATAAAGGAGTACGTTATATAATGTACTTTCTAAATGCAACACACACATTTCATATATTTAGAAAACATTACATGCTTTCTCAGATATATAAAATTTCAGGAAGTTGAGTTCATTTCTTTTAATTTATCAAGATCACTTTATCCGGATGATATTCCTGAGCATTTTAGCTTTCCTTGTAGTTTTGTACCATTTATAAAACTTACAGCATTATTAATCATGAGAATAAATAAAGTTTCTAAAGCTTTGGAGCAGATACTGTCCTAATTTTAAAAAGGAGAAAGAAGATCTCAGAAGAATAAGACCAGTGAAACTTGTTTTTTTGTTCTTGGTAAAAACCCTACAATAAATTACTAAATAGATGTATTGGTGGCATAACCAAATAAAATGCAGATTGCTCGAAAACAACATACGTCTAGGCAGAAAACGTGTGCCCAAAGTACTGCAAGCTCTTCCCTTCCTGCTGCTGCTAGGCCAAGGGAGTTAAGTACTGCTGGAGACACTTGCAATGTGCATTTTAGCAAGGAATTTGACAAATTCAGTTCTTGAAGATAAGACAGAGCAGAGTGACCTGAATGACACAGTAAATCAAGGCACTGCAGTCAAGGAGGCTCAACGCAGGCGCAAGACCCGAGGCTGTCTGCAAAGTGCAGCTGCACTCCTATCTCGCCTCAGTAAGAGCAAAGAAAGATAAAGCACCGAATGAAAGTTAGACAGGATTTCTATATAATGGAGTATTACTCAGCTATTAAGAATGATAAGCTTGAAGTTTTTATACTGAAGTGGATGCCACTTGAACATATACTCATAAGTGAAATAAACCAGACACACATGTGTAAATATCGTATAGTCTCCCTAGTATAAGAAGTGAAAAGCAGAAATACAAATGGAAACATACAACAACAACTAAAAACAATTGAGTCAGATAAGGCAAAGTGAATGGCATATGCTGCAGGATACTAATCAGCTTTTCTTCTGGATGGTTAACAACCTAAGTTCACAGATCAAAACTGGAGAAATAGAAGAGCCACAAGGCCAGCCAACATTTTGGCCCTAGCCTTTCAAGGTCAGCGAAGACTCAGGACATAGGAGAACCTGTACTGCAACATCATGAAACTCAGTTGAGCTCCAAATTTTCTGAACAAGGAGATTCTAGAGCCACAGAGGAAAGAGACTGAAGTTCTATAGTGTGCCTGGGGAAAGTCACATGGAGAGAAAATTTTCTCTCAGGCTCTCACAGAGAGCAAACTGGTCAAGCATTGGCCGTGACTCATCCACATGGATGACACAGACAAAGGATCTACAGAATAAGGTACAGGACTACAAGATAAACCCTGAGGGGACTTCACTGACCTCATAAGGAACATAAAGTACATGTGTTGGTATATAGGTCTTGCTCTATCTAGGTCTTAACCATCCAACAGAAACATACAAAAATGAAGTATACACCACAGGGCCATAATAATATGCTGAGCTGTAAATGGCCATGGTCACAACTTCTTCAGATAACTCACTATTGTGGAATGCTGGACTGTGTTGGATTGTGTCATCGTGGTCAAGCACCTAAATTAGTTGAATGACAATGGAGTGCCCACCTTTGACAGGTGTAAACAAAGGAAGGGGTATAGAAAGGAAGAATCATGATGTGTGTGTATGGACAGTACAGTTGGGATAGATAACGCCATGCTTCTACATAAGTCTATGAGAGGCAAGATTTGCACTAATGGTGGTTGGACAGGATATTATGTCGGCTTCTAGTACTATGGACAACCACTAGGAAAATAACAAGGTAGAAAGTATTACTTATTGAATCTTTGATGTAATTCAGGTATAAAAAATAAGATATGCAAACAGCTACACTATCTTAATTTACTGATAAGAGACGCTATAATAATGTCTGTAAGTATAATATCATGTATGCACCTTCTATGATAC